>JAAQRG010322456.1:0-17453 GCA_011634625.1 Babylonia areolata | reverse complement strand
TTTTTTTCCAATTCATTATTATTACTTTTTTTTCTGGACGGCGCGACAGACAATTGAATTCCATAGTCCCCAACAGCCGTGATACTTGGAACACACTGTAGTTTGATCATGATTTTTGAAAACGGGCTTTTTAAGGGGGAAAATCTCCATGCACGATCATTTCCAAGTCCCTCTCACACACCGCAGTTACTTCACTGCATCACACATCACCAAAGAAGCATCGCCCACGCACATACATACACACATGCACACACACACACATGCATATGCAAACGCGCACACACACACACACACGCATCATCCTCGACAATCACTCAGAGAATGGCGATCAACGCCCAGGAGATAAATGCAACAATGGAGTCTATCCAAGCCATGAAAAAATATCTGCAGTTATCAAACATTTCATATCAGAATTTTTACTTGTTACACAGGACGTGATGAACATAATAACGGTGACAGCAATATCTAATCGTAATGTATGTACAACAAAACGTACACTAAGCCTACAAGAACTTAATCATCGTTAAAAAAACCCAACAACAACCCACATTTTGCTGCCTTGCCAAAATGGACCAAAAGAGACAAATGCTATCTATAAGGCGTATGGTGCTGGACAACGAAAAAACAAAGGATGGTGGAAATAGATATGTTGAAATGCCCCACACCTGTACAGTACGTCGCTGTCCGGCACAGCAGCTCACTATTTACACCACTGCAGCAGTACAGCCAGACAGGATTCATGTTCATTCTTATTACACTTCCTTCCCATTATATTCGTCACTTAGTTTACTTCATTCGGAAAGAGACGATATTGACATATACATTAATGACCAAATACTGGCATAGCATACACATTTTTTTTTAAACTGTGTATAGTTTACAAAGAACAAAAATCGGTGCTGGTGCTCCTTAATTCCATAATGACATGAAGAGTGACCACTCACTGGATAGTCTTCCAGGTTTTTGCATTGCTTCCCTAAACAACTACATTTATGATATTCTGAGACTTTAAAGCCTAAATTGTCAACAAAAATTAAAATATTAATCTGATATGAAAGCGTTTGATTACACTGACATACTGACTGAAAACCGTGATTACTAGACGCAGCGTTTTTGAGACAGATTCGGTGCACTAGACAAATGACTTAGATTACCAATTAATAAACTTCAAAAAGATGCAAGCGAACACTTGAGAAGTTTAAAACGGAGATCAACATATATTCCAGTCACTGGAAAAGCAGCAGCCCCAAAGCCGCTGACATGTGTAAGGCATCAAGTCAGTACATGGACAGGACGGTGATACAAAGACACTCTCCTTCCCCGTCCCCAACGTGGGACAGCTCCAAACTGGGCAGTAACAACTGAAAAGGTATTTTATATTTCTGCATAATAGTTACACAAGTTAACGGTCATTCCAGTAAAAGATCGAAAACAAAGAAAATGGATGGACAGAATCAGTGGATGCAATAGTTCACATGATAACGGTATTCTAACCACGATGGATGGACAGAATGGATACAATAGTTCACATGAAAACGGTATTCTAACCACGATGGATGGACAGAATGGATGCAATAGTACACGTGATAACAATAATTCTAACGCAGTGAACACCAGAAAAAATGGACAGGGTGTATGCAACAGTTCACGTGATAACACAATGGATGGACAGAATGGATGCAATAGTTGATGTAACGATAATTATAACATGAATGGACAACAGAGAAAAAAATGGACAGAATGGATGCAATCACACGGCAAGAAAGGCAAATGGTCAACAAACAGAACCACAAACAGCCGATGGTCTGCCTGGCGCCAGTGGTTTGTGTGGACGACAGGGCATGCAGGCACTGAGCGGAATGCTTTGTTCATGTTGCATATTTCACCTTGCACGGTGCACGTCAGCAAAGAAGCAATCTGAAGCTTCAGCACGTGGCCACACATTGATGGAATTTCCCAGCAAAATTCTCGAAGGAAAAAAACCCAACCCCAAACAATGATATACTCAGACATAATTATAACACCATAACCGTGGAGGCGCCGGATTAAAAAAAAAAAAAACAAGAAAGAAAGAAAAAAAAACCAAAAACTGACGACATTTCAGGCAACATGGAGTTTCTTCTCCACGCAACAGTCAGTTTGTTGTTCAGCTTGTTATTGCTACAGAACTATTGCTACGTGATACTCAGCATGAACTAGGGTCAGTCGCTAGCTGAGGTTCAGCTTGGCCAGGTAGAAGCTGCACTTTGCACAGAACGCCTGTCCTGCAGAACTCCGTCGTCTGTGGCACAGATGGCACGACTCCTCCTCCCCCACGTCGCAGTCGTCGCTGCTGGAACTGCTGCCCTCGTACAGCTCACAGTCTGACGACCTGCCCCGCTGGCTCAACCTGACGTCGTCGTCGCTACAGTTCAAACGGTAGTCCGCGGTCACCTGGGAGCCACTCAGCTCCGTGGCTGACTCGTACCCAGAGTTGGCGTCATCACTGTCGTCAGCGAAACGCGCGATGCTCTCCGCGAACGTGACAGACTTCCGAGGCCGGCTCTTCATCCTGGTCTTCTTCAGCACGGACTTGGGTTTGGCAGAAGAGGACTCGGACTTGCTGCGTGTCCTCCGCAGGCTGGTCCGCCTGGGGGTCCTGTGGGCGGGCTCCCTGGCCGGGTGACCCTGGGAGCGCGGGCAGGGCGTGGGGCTGGACCTCATCTCCATCCTCTCGAAACGCGAAAGCAGAGAACGGACGGTTGCCGGGGGTTCGTGTGAGCTCTGTTCCGTATAAGCTCTGTTGGCGTTCTGTGACGTGGTGCTCTGTGACAGTGGCTGGCTTCCTGCAGGAGGTGGGGGGTCACTGGAACTCTGCAACAAGGCACAAGACGTGGAGTTTTTTTCTCCCCTATCCTGTTTCGCGGGATGGAGGGTGGGGGTGGGGTTTAAAATAAAGGCCAACTTGAAGATAGTAAAGTCTATGAGTGTTTCCGCAACAGTCATTTTTGGTCATGATCCACTCAATAAGAACAATTTATGTCTAATGTGTTGTTCCATATTTAACAAAACCAGATTTACAAAGATGATTGATTTCTTCTACAGCACTCATTAGTTGTCAAGAATTATCAATATACACAAGCCAAGTACGCACACAAACACGCGCGTGTAAACACACACACACACACACACACACACACACACACACACACACACACAGAGACACAGACACACACTGCACATGCTCAGATACAGACAGAGCAATAATTAACGCAATCATTACTTTTTTTAAGCCAAAAGAAGCCAGAACAAAATTTTTATATGAATAAACCAAACTGCAAGTATCGTTAAAGAAAAAACAACAACCAACAAGCCAAACACAGATCAAATCTATGCGTCATTCCTTACATAATGTGAAGGTATTTCACAATCAGACGTAACATCGATATCAGCACATGTTAGTAACTGCCAGCAAACACGAAGAAAGAAAACCAATCTCAAACACTAATGGGACTTTTCCCAATGCTGTTAAAAAAAAACAACCACCACCATATCCCCTTTACTATATAACGACAGGCAGCCAAACGAAGACTCAGTCATGGAGTGGAGTGATGGCCTAGAGGTAACGCGTCCGCCTAGGAAGCGAGAGAATCTTAGCGCGCTGGTTCGAATCACGGCTCAACTGCCGATATTTTCTTCCCCTCCACTAGACCTTGAGTGGTGGTCTGGACGCTAGTCATTCCGATGAGACGATAAACCCAGGTCCCGTGTGCAGCATGCACTTAACACACGTAAAAGAACCCACGGCAACAAAAGGGTTGTTCCTGGCAAAATTCTGTATAAAAATCCACTTCGATAGGAAAAACAGATAAAACTGTACGCAGGAAAAAATACAAAAAAAAAAAAAAATGGGTGGCGCTGTTGTGTAGCGACACGCTCTTCCTGGGGAAAGCAGCCCGAATTTCACACAGAGAAATCTGTTGTGATAAAAAGAAATACAATACAATACAATACAATACAATACCATACGATACGATGATCTTTTACCCGTACAGCCCAGCGGCCCGAGAGACTCAGAAACAAAACAAACAAACGTGTGATACCATACAGGACACAGCCCTCGGATGGTCAACAAACGGGATGACAGACCCACTGGTACTTACAGCGACAGACACAGAAGCAGAGTTGGATTTCTTCATGCCGGCAGTGTTAGACAGACTAGCGCCTTGATCTGCACAAGTAAGATGATGGAGTGGTGGTTAGCTTCAGTTAGTCAGGTCAGCTCCAAGGCTCAAGCAGGTCCTCGGGGGGAGTTTAGACTGCATGGCAATGATGGGAGAAAAACCAATGTTAGCAGTGTTAATCTTGGTATTCAAGGCATTTCAGATGTGTGTTCTGAAGCGAGAAATCATTACAAATGATGTTAGCGAACGAAATTAGTTTCTCCATGGTTATGGCTTCAATTTTGCTTAAAAGGTAAAAGTTAAAGTTATGCTCATTTCAACCATAAAAGCAATGTATACTCAACCGTAAAAGTCTCACAAAATGTTAATCACAATCTATTTCGTTCATTCTTTTATAACACGATGTGACAGGAATGTTATATATTAGTAAGCAACAACTATGGCAAAAGTATTAGTAGTCATAATTCTGGTGAACACACTCATATAAATTTACAAAACATAAGTCACAGCTGAAATCGTTCAATCCCTTCTGACACGTGTGTTAACACACACTTCTACAGCATGAACAGACTGCGCCAACCGCAATGTTAATAATGACGATAACTGAGGTGAGCCAGCAGAGGAGGCGGACAGCCTGAAGACAGAGCCCTGAGGGTCAGCATGACGACCTACCTGACACGGCAGCACAGCGCGTGGTGGTTCCTGGCGCCCTGCAGTCAGACTGGGAGGCGGAGCGTTCCAACGGCCTGGGGACGGGGGTGAAGGGCTGAGCTGACCCAGAGGGGGGAGGTGGGGGGTGTCCCTGACCCCCCCGGGGTGCTGACGAGGGGTGGGGGGTCTGCTGGGCGGGGTGCATCATGACCAGGTAACTGTTGCCGCTGCAGCGCATGGGCTGGGCGTCCGTCAGGTGGGAGTAAGGCAGCACCCGGGCCACGTTGTGAGGCAGTCTGCCGCTCCCCGCACTGCTGTGAGGGGGCAGGGGGGCAGAGGGATGACTGCTGGTGCTGGTGGTGGAGGAGGAGGAGGAGGTGGAGGACCTGGGCTGAGCGGCAGACATGGTGCCGGGGGGCGGGGCTCTGGGAGCGGACACCGACACCGCCGTCTGTCCCGCACTGTGAGCAGGGGGGTAGCCCGCTGCAGGGGGATGAGGGGGCTGTCTCTGCGGATGGTGAGACACGTGACCGGAAGGAGAATTCGTCGGCTGTGCCTGTGAGGACCGCTGCTGCTGCACAGAGGGCTGCTGCCCGTAGCTGGGTCTGGGGCCTGGCTGACCGGCCGGCCTGTGCTCCGGCTGCTGGGGTGCCGCGGCGCTGTGCTGCTGGGGTGCTGCCGTGGCCGGCTGCTGGCCCGGGGTGGGGGGCTGGTGCCAGTGGCGCTGCACGATGCTGTCCTGCAGCAGCTGTCTGATCTGGGTCTTGTTCATCCTGCCGCTGCCGGCGTCAGAGCCGGCGTCAGAGCGCGTGCTGTCCAACGACTGCTGGCTGAGCGCCACCTCGGCCTGCAGCGACTTCTGCTTGTTGAGGAAGGACTGGTACATCTCGGCGCTGGCTGCCGTGTCGCTGCCGGGCTTCCGGGACTTGTTCCTGGGCAGCGTGCCGTACAGGTCCGCCGTGCCGTCACCACCACCACCAGCACCACCACCACCGCCAACCCCTCCACTGACACTGTTCACTGACACATAATCCGACACTTGGGAGGAGGGAGGGGGCACACTGCTCCCTCCACTGCTGTCAGTCCTTCCGTGATACTGAGCGGGATGGTTACTGCTGCTGCTGGTGCAACTGTCAGTCCTGCTGTGGTTCTGGCTGCTGACGGACGGCGTTTGACTTCCTCTCCGTGGGCCAAAGCACGCAGCCTGACCGTCCGTTGCTCTGCCCACACCGTTGTGGTGACCGTTGTGACTGTCCTGGGCCTGACCCCGGGTGACAGGAACTGTCCCCTGTGCACACGGGTCCCTGGGGGAGGGGTGGTGGTGGTGGTGGTGGGGAGGCAGAGGGTGTCTGGGTACTGGGGAGGGCGCGGCCCTGCCCACCTGGCGGCTGTGTTTGAGGAGCTGGTCACTGAGGTCCGAGTCGCTGCTGGTGATGCTGGACCTGCTGGCACACACACACACACACACACACAGGGTCACGAGCCATGTAGTGGTCATAGACATGTCCATATATGTGTGATGACCGTACATGCTGGGGCTTCAGTGACAACTGAGTCACAGTAAAATATATGACATCATACTTATCATCAAAATATGTGCACACTCGTCGCAGGATTTTGCTGTTAACTCTGAAAATGCTCTCAAACCAAACATGTCAACTAGAAATCTATACAATATAAACACAATCTCATAAAAAGTAAGATGTTGCTCGGAACATACACACCAAACACACACAAACACACACATACAAACGCACACACACACAGAGAGAAAAACACACAAACGCACACCATAACACACACACACCTGTTGCCGACAGACGAGGTGACGTCAGACCCGATGCCCGAGGAGTGGGACTCTTGCCGTGACGCGGCAGGTGCCCGCTTCTGCAGCGTGCGCACCTTGAGCAGACAGCTGTTGTGTTTCTTCTGCAGGTAGGCCCGGGCCTTGCTGTTCAGCTCCCTGTGGGTCATGGCCTCCTTCAGGTACCCTGCACACACACACACACACACACACACACACACAGAGCGGGAATAGCATTAAGATCAGTCAGTGCACTGTCAAGGAGAACATTAGTCTTTACTGTCACGTTTAGACTGTTTTTGTTTTTGCTTTGTTACATCCAAATGACATGGTTACAAATAAATCTTCTGGTACATGATAGTAGTGTTCGACTACGACCATCAGATAGCAGAGGAGGTAAGTGCTGTCCCGACTATCTGGACTAGAATTTGATTATAGTAGAGAGTGTCCTGCCCAAGTTACAGCCCCACTCTCTAGGCCAAGAGGGTTTTAGGACAGTCGGCGTTGGGATGGTTCCCAAAGGCCAGCTAGCCCCTAAGACTGTAGCAGTGCAGTTTTGCCTCCTAGTTTGAGAGTCATAGTCCTTCACAAAAGGCTAAGCTCCATATGATTTCCTATAGCAATGGAGAGACCACTGATAATACAGCTCTCATTCTGCAGATGGCCATACTGTAAACTTGTGGTACAATCTATGGTATAAGCTCAGTGATGGTACATGGTTACAGATGAATCTCCTTCTCCAGGTATCAGTGGTACTTTCTGCACAATCTTCTTCTTCGTCTTCTTTAATGCAGTGCCAGATGGGACAATGTCACGAACGTTTGGGGCAGGAAGCACACAGGATCAGACAGGGACAAAACCAGACAGGGAACAGTGATACAGGCAACAGTGATACAGGCAACAGTAATACAGGCAACATTGATACAGGCAACAGTGATACAGGCAACATTGATACAGGCAACAGTGATACAGGCACCAGTGATACAGGCAACAGTGATACAGGCAACAGTGATACAGGCAACATTGATACAGGCAACAGTGATATAGGCAACAGTGATATAGGCAAAAGCGAAAAGCTTCAGTAAGAACTTTAAAGCAATGGAGCATCCAAGGGAGGGCATCCCTCCCCCAATACAACGACGTCCACTTCATTACACTTTGATAAACATCCTTTCATTTTCGTCAGTTATAAAACTGAGTTTAACGATCAGCAGTATAAAATCTTACATTAAAAAAAAAATCATGAAATCCTCGTCTTCTTTTTAAAGAAAAAAATACTCTCGAAGTGGATCATCGCGTCCCAGTTTAGTATTTAACAGTAGAAAGATACAAATATCAAAATTATGTATCAATTACTTGTATGTATTCGGATTGTCCATTTCAATCGTATTACAGGTTCAATCACAAACCCTGCACACTCCTAACGCAGAAAATCTGGAAACTGAATGAATGAATGACTTCTATTTACCAAGGGTGAACATTATTTGCTTACAATACTTTTTTTCATCCAGCCCTCGAAAGATCGGAAAAAACCCCCATCAAAATGCACGAAACAGAAAAACACCCAAAGCATAAGAAAGAAAAAGTTCACTGTGTCCAGTCTCACCTAGCGCCCCTTCCCCGCAATGCAGTGCACAGGACATGTCCTGCTTGGTCTCCGCCATCACACATCGGTCCATCAGCACGTCCGCCTTTTTGCACAGCGACACGAAGTTGCCACTCACGTTTTCTGTACACACACACACACACACATATATATGATAGTCAGTCGTGTCCGACTATGACCATCAGAACAGCAGAGGAGGCAACTGCTGTTCCGACTATTTGGGCTAGATATTTGATTATAGTGGAGAGTGTCTTGCCCAAGTTACATCCCCACTCTCTTGGCCAAGAGGGTTTTAGGACAGTCGGCGTTGGGATGGTTCCCAAAGGCCAACTAACCCCCCAAGGCTGCAGCACTAAGAGCCAGTGCAATTTTACCTCCTAGTTTGAGAGTAATAGTCCTTCACAAAAGACTAAGCTGTAAATGATTTCGCATTGACTGGAGAAACCACTGATAATACAGCTCTCACTTTGCTGTTGGCCCAAATGTTAACACACACACACACACACACACAGAGCAATCGATGCACTGGCTGAATGATACTGTGACCTTCTTCACAGCAACAGTTACAAGCGTCGAGTGCACTGTTGTTGTTTTCGTCTTCCTCTGCTTTGTCCTTTGATCGCAGCTACGATATTGTGTGGCGAGTTTTTATAAAGATAAACAGTGCAATAATGTGTGGCGAGTTTTTATAAAGATAAACAGTGCAATAATGTGTGGCGAGTTTTTATAAAGATAAACAGTGCAATAATGTGTGGCGAGTTTTTATAAAGATAAACAGTGCAATAATGTGTGGCGAGTTTTTATAAAGATAAACAGTGCAATAATGTGTGACGAGTTTTTATAAAGATAAACAGTGCAATAATGTGTGACGCGTTTTTTTGTAAGGATAAACAGTGCAATGAACGTACACAGAATGCAAAGATTTTGTTGTTGTTTTTTCTGTAAAAGTGCACATTTGCTTCAAGGATTCTGTTGTGCGAGGTTTAATTAAAACTTCGTTGAACAGACGGGCTCCAGCATTTCATTTCATAATATAAAGATGGATACAAATGACAATTCCTTTTATAAAGATAAACAGTGCAATACTCTCTCTCTCTCTCTCTCTCTCTAGTTGCAGGCCAGTGCAAAGCGTCCTGTGCGTACCCTCTTTGATGAGACTGTCCAGTGAAGGGTCCCTGTCATGAGGACTGGGCAGCTGTGAGTGGGACGACTTGATGATTTGAAACTGGGCGAAATCTGGACAGAACAAAAATGGCAAGTGTGACGAAGGATAAACAGTGCAATGAACGTACACAGAATGCAAAGATTTTGTTGTTGTTTTTTCTGTAAAAGTGCACATTTGCTTCAAGGATTCTGTTGTGCGAGGTTTAATTAAAACTTCGTTGAACAGACGGGCTCCAGCATTTCATTTCATAATTAGCATGGATACAAATGACAATTCCTGAACATTTGGATGTTTTAAACTCTCTCTCTCTCTCTCTCTCTCTAGTTGCAGGCCAGTGCAAAGCGTCCTGTGCGTACCCTCTTTGATGAGACTGTCCAGTGAAGGGTCCCTGTCATGAGGACTGGGCAGCTGTGAGTGGGACGACTTGATGATTTGAAACTGGGCGAAATCTGGACAGAACAAAAATGGCAAGTGTGACGACATACAATGCATTTAACTAACTAACAAAGATTCACATTCATAATTATGCTCTCCTGCTGTCTAACACCCCCCCCTCTCCTTCACACATGTATTCATAAACCCATACACATACAAGTACATGCAAACCATTGCATGTGTGTGTATAAGATTGAAAAAAAACCCAAACCAACAACAAAAACCTGCCCCCATAAATCAAGTGTTTACACTGGCAACGGTATGATTCCAGAGAATATGGACGATGTTTCATTATGCAAGTTATCAAATTTCGTTTGCAGACAGCTCTCCTGGCTAACAACACAATTGAAGTTTAATTCTGAGATTCTGTTCACACACACACACAAACACACACACACAACAACAACAACAACAAAACACACACACACACACACACACACACACACACACATATGCACGGATACCTCCTCCCCCTCCACACACATACACACACACACAACTCACTTTTAGGCGGGATGGGGGGCGGCCTTTCAGCAGGGTTGGGGGCCGGGTTGGCCACAATGAACTTCTTGGTCCCAATGGGTTCACTGGGGCTCGGGGGCTTCACCCCCTCCTCCTGGCTGCTCTCCTTGATCGGGTGCATCACCTTGGGGCCGTTGTCATGGTGACCCTCCACCTGACCGGGTCGGGGTGACCTTCTGTGACTGGCGTCCGGCTGAGCCTTGTGCAGCTGGCCATTCTGCTGGTGTTCCGTCTGGAACAGAAACCATGGTTCCTTTCAACAACGATGATTGAATGAAGTGGGTGACAGCCCGATACTTTGAGGTCACTACTTTTAGCTTCTGCTTACTCTTGATGATGCGGGGTTATTTCGCTTTCGGTTGTGGTAAATTTTCAATAACGAAAATAAAATATAACTGCTGATGAACACTTGTTAAATTTTAGACAAGCCAGACGTACGTTTCGCTTGACCCCCTTAATCATTAAATAAATGAACAGCAAATTGTCTTTTAACTCACTCAGTACGGCCAGTCCTCTCTTCTCCTCTACACAGACCCCTCCGATGTCCAGTGGGTGTCTGAATGACCCAACCTTTAGCTTCCGTCGTCAGAATTGTGGTATTCTTTGTCAACATTCACGTCTTCAGAAAATTAAGAGCCTTCAGCTGGCAATATTTTGATGATGGTAATTGCAATGAAACGCTGTTAACGTCGTCTCTTTCGCCGTTCGTATGGAGAGAGTTAAATTAATCATTAAATGAATGAACAGTAAATTTCCTTTTATAGAAGAAATGAAATGTAACCAAAAAACAAACAAACAAAAACCCAAACCTTTAAATACAGGCAGGCATTTCTTTGAAGGTACAAAGTAAAAGCTCAAGAAAAGGGCAGACTTTGTCTCAGTACAGCAAATCATTTAACTGAACAATAAATGGCCAGTGTAATTTAATTATTGGAAAATGACAAAACATGAAGAGGTAGCTGAATTTGATCAAACAATACCGCGTGCCAGCGGGCGGCAAGGGTAGTAGACTTTGACTACCACGTGCTGACTAAGTTTTCATTATGATAATGATGATAATGGTGATTATGATGATGGTGGTGGTGGTGGTGGTGATGATGATCATGATTATAAATATGACGATCATGATGATTATCACGACTTGTTATCATCAAATAAACAATAACTTGGGTGTCCATCCACTCACATGCTGCTGTGGCGGCGGAGCATTGACCGAGCGCGGCATGATCATGCTCTTGTTGAGGAAGAAGGGAGGGAACTGGTCCACACTTCCGCTGCCGGCGGAGCTGGAGCTGTGGCGGTCACTGCTGCCGCAGCCCGAGTCCTTGAGGGAGCCCAGGGACAGCGTGTCCAGGGGGATGTCCACCTTCAGGGCCGAGGTGGCCGCCTGTCTGCCCATCAGCCTGACGAGGGCCGAGTCAGACTCCGCGCTGCTGTTGCTGCACGAGGACCCGTGGCGGTGCACGCCCTGGTGCTTCAGGATGGTCTCCACCATGCGTCGGTCTATGTAGTGCTTGGACCTGCCAGGTACAGTAAGGTAAGGTCAGGTAAGATGAGATGACACCAGGCAGGAAATTACAAGACATGTCTTGGTGCTTCAAGGTGGTCTCCACTGTACGTCGGTCTATGTAGTGCTTGGACCTGTGAGGTGAAGTCAGGTGAGTAAGGTAAGTAAGGTAAGTTAAGGTAAAATGAGGTAAGGTAAGGTGAGATGAAACCAGACAGGAAATGACGAGACCCGTCTTGCTGCTTCACGGATGGTCTGCACCATGCGCCTGTCTATGCTGTGCTTGGACCTGCAAGGTATGGTACGGCGAGGTGAGGTGAGGGGAACAAACTGTATTACGTGTTTATTATACACACAGCAATAACATATACATGTATATCTATAAAGTGAAACTTAATTGTAACTGTTATTAACTTCTTTGCACACACACTCTCGCTCATATAGCCTCTCTCTCTCTCTCTCTCTCTCTCTCTCTCTCTCTCACACACACACACACACACACACACAAGACACCCACTCACATACATCCACACACACACCTAACCCCCCACAAACACCTACCCCAACCCCACCCCTACACACACACACACCTAACCCTTACAAACACCTACTCCCCAAACCCCTCACCCCACACACACCTAATCCTCATACGCACACTGAAACATGCATGCCTACCTGTCCGTCAGCGCCTCGCTCTCACTGTCGCTCTTCCTCAGGGCGGGCTTCCCCCCAGTGCTGGAGGGGTCGTCCCCGCTGGGCAGTCTGTCGGTCCTGGGGGCCTGCTGGCTGACGGTCAGCTTGCCGGAGCCCAGCTGGTGGAGGTTGCCCATGGACAGGGAGCTGCGCAGGGAGCTGGCCTGGGAGGAGGAGGAGCCCTGGCGAGTGTGGGACACCCGGGGATCACCCACCACCGCGTCGTACTCGGGTGGGGGCGTACCCGGGGGCAGTGGACCGTCACGGGGTGAGCCCGATTTCTGGATGAGCTGGGCCACCTCCCGGTGAGCGGCAGCGCTTGACTGGGGGCGGTGGGGGGCGGGGGACTCCCCCTGACCCTGGTGGTTGCGGTGCTGGTGGTGTTGGTGGTGGGTGCCGTGTCCCTTGTGGCGGGGCAGCGTGGCCAGTCCGGACTGTACTGGAGTGTGGGAGGAGGAGGAGGAGCCGTCCCCCCGAGAGTCCTGCTGACCGTGGGTGGTGGTGGTGGTGGTGGTGGTGGTAGTGGTGGTGGTGGGGGTGGGGGTGGGTTTGACCACCACGTGCTGACCCCCTACCCACACCCCCCTGTCCCGCCCTGATGACGAGGAACACCGCTCCACCCCGGGGTGGGCAGCAGTCCTGTGGGGCCCCGCGCCGGTCCCTTTCTGTCCGCACTGGTTCGGATCACTAGGCTGCTGTTGCTGCTGTTTCTGATGCTGTTGTTTCTGCAGGGTGAAATCCGGCGTGGCCCGGTGGGAGCGGTTGGGGTCCACCTGATACCTGACCACGTCCACCCCGCTCCTCTCCTTCCCACCCGCCGCCTTCCTCCACCCGCTTCTGTGCTGGTCCTCGGCGGCGGACCCTCGCGAGACGTTGGGCGGCATGGGCAAAGGCTTCTTGGACTCCACCCCGAGGGGCGACGGTCTCCGGTACTGGTCCCCGCCGGACAGGGTGTAGTCCGCGTAGTCGCCGCCGCCCACCGCCTCCTCCGCCGTGGGGTCCAAGGCCCGGCCCCCGCTGTTGGCCCCGCCGTCCAGCAAGGGCCGTCTGCTGCTGGGCTTGTAGCTGTAGGCAGCCGCCCCCCCGGGCAGCGTCCTCCCTCCTCCTCCCTCCCTGCCCTCCTCCCCCCTCTCCTTGGCCATGGCGGTCAGGAAGCTGGGCTGACGGATGTGGTCCCTGCCCAGCCGTGCCGGGGAGTCCCGACCCGTATCACCTGACGGAAAGGTGGTGGTGGTGGACAGAGGTGTGTGGGTGTGGGGGTGGGCGTGCTGCGAGGGGTGGTCGGGGCAGGGTGTGGGGTGTCTGGAAGAGGAGGCGGAAGAGGGGTGGGTGGTGGTGGTGGTGGAGGAGGGGGGCAGGCTTTTGATGCTCTCGTGCGTCCTGTCCAGGCGGCCGTCGCTGGTGTCTGACGGTGCTGCTGCACGGAAAATAAGGAGAATATACCCGTCTTGACTGTGTAATACAATATGATTATAATGTGCTTGAGTTCTTTGTCAGGTATTCTACTTTCAATCATCATCTATACAAAGTGTGTGTTGTTGTGTGTGTGTGTGGGAGGTCTTGGTGTGTGTGTGTGTGTGTGTGTGTGTGTGTGTGTGTGTGCATGTGCGCATGAAAGAGAGAGACAGAGCGGGAGAGGGAAAGTGGGAAGGAGGGACAGAGAGAACTTATGAATGTGTCTGTTCGTGCATTTCTGAGTGCACACACACACACACACACACACCAACCACCACCACCACCACCGCCACCACATACGATCCCAAACACATACATACACAAGCACAACCCCGCACCCCCATCAGATCCTCTCGCAACACACACACGCACACACCATCACCACCACCACCACCACCATACACCATCCTGCACACACACACACACATACACACACACAACACGCACACACAACACACACACACACACACACACAACACACACACACACATCACACAACTACAGCCTCACCAGCGCTGTAGCCTGCAGCCATCACACGTCTCTGAGGGGCGCCGTCCACAGCGATGGGAGTGGCCGAGTCGTTGGCGTACAGGAGGAGCAGGGGCTGGAACCGCCCGCGGCTGCATTTGTCTACCACGTTGCTCCACACGGGGCCAATCTGAGACACACACACACACACACACACACACACACACACCACAGCACGATGGTAAGTAATCTCTCATTTCTAACCTGCTGCATCATCCACCCCGGGTAGATAGAGGTGGCTTCACTCTCGTTATCGTCATGTTCAAGTACAGGTAAAAAAACCCCAAACAAACAAACTGTGAATCGCATAATATATTCCCAAGTGCACAATAACTTACAACTAGATTATATATTTACCCCTGTATGACTCACTCTGTGTGTGTGTGTGTGTGTGTGTGTGTGTGTGTGTGACAGTATAAAGTATGTGCATGTATGAATCTGTCCTTGAACGCGTGTACACGAGTTTTGCCATGCCAAGCTTTCAGCAGTCTGACAACCACAAACTACTACAACAGACACAAACAAACAACGCTTCACAAAGGATCAGCGAATGAACACCACCACAATTTCCAAAGTCTTTGAAGACTGCTGCACAATGGAATCTATTTGTCCTTATCTTCTCAAGACTGCTGCACAATAGAATCTATTTGTCCTTCTCTTCTCAAGACTGCTGCACAATGGAATCTATTTGTCCTTATCTTCTCAAGATTGCTGCACAATAGAATCTATTTGTCCTTATCTTCTCAAGACTGCTGCACAATAGAATCTATTTGTCTTTGTCTTCTCAAGACTGCTGCACAATAGAATCTATTTGTCCTTGTCTTCTCAAGACTGCTGCACAATGGAATCTATTTGTCCTTATCTTCTCAAGATTGCTGCACAATAGAATCTATTTGTCCTTATCTTCTCAAGACTGCTGCACAATAGAATCTATTTGTCTTTGTCTTCTCAAGACTGCTGCACAATAGAATCTATTTGTCCTTATCTTTCAAGACTGCTGCACAATAGAATCTATTTGTCCTTGTCTTCTCAAGACTGCTGCACAATAGAATCTATTTTCCTTGTCTTCTCAAGATCCTTTACTGGTGAATCTATTTGTCCTTGTCTTCTCAAGATCGCTGCACAATAAAATCTATTTGTCGTTTTTGTCTCCTCGACAGAGCACTGACCTCCCTGACGGTGGCATCGTCAAAGTAGATCCACGTCTTCAGCTTGGAGTGGAAGACGAAGGTGGAGTAGTGCTTGCCGTAGTAACACACCACAGCCACCAGCTGCAGCCTGGGCAACTTGCTGGGGTCTGGCACCACGTGGTGGTACATCTGTCACACAGTCACAGCACAGGGTTTTTACATCAGCTCAGCGTTCAAGCGTCTTGTCTTGTATGTATCGACATTGATTGACTGCGTTTGTTTTGGCAGTGTTTGTGTTGTATACACCACACACTGACCACGTTTCTTGTGGCAGTGTTTGTGTTGTATACACCACACACTGACCATGTTTCTTGTGGCAGTGTTTGTGTTGTATACACCACACTCTGACCACGTTTCTTGTGGCAGTGTTTGTGTTGTATACACCACACTCTGACCACGTTTCTTGTTGCATTGTTTGTGTTGTATACATCACACACCACGTTTCTTGTGGCAGTGTTTGTGTTGTATACACCACACACCACGTTTCTTGTGGCATTGTTTGTGTTGCATACACCACACACTGACCACGTTTCTTGTGGCATTGTTTGTGTTGTATACACCACACACTGTGTTTCTTGTGGCATTGTTTGTGTTGTATACATCACACACTGTGTTTCTTGTGGCATTGTTTGTGTTGTATACATCACACACTGACCATGTTTCTTGTGGCATTGTTCGTGTTGTATACACCACACACTGACCACGTTTCTTGTGGCATTGTTTGTGTTGTATACACCACACACTGACCACGTTTCTTGTGGCAGTGTTTGTGTTGTATACACCACACACTGACCACGTTTCTTGTGGCATTGTTTGTGTTGTATACACCACACACTGACCACGTTTCTTGTGGCATTGTTTGTGTTGTATACATCACACACTGACCACGTTTCTTGTGGCATTGTTTGTGTTGTATACACCACACACTGACCACGTTTCTTGTGGCATTGTTTGTGTTGTATACATCACACACTGACCACGTTTCTTGTGGCATTGTTTGTGTTGTATACACCACACACTGACCACGTTTCTTGTGGCATTGTTTGTGTTGTATACATCACACACTGACCACGTTTCTTGTGGCAGTGTTTGTGTTGTATACACCACACACTGACCATGTTTCTTGTGGCATTGTTTGTGTTGTATACATCACACACTGACCATGTTTCTTGTGGCATTGTTTGTGTTGTATACACCACACTCTGACCACGTTTCTTGTGGCATTGTTTGTGTTGTATACATCACACACTGTGTTTCTTGTGGCAGTGTTTGTGTTGTATACATCACACACTGTGTTTCTTGTGGCAGTGTTTGTGTTGTATACACCACACACTGACCATGTTTCTTGTGGCATTGTTTGTGTTGTATACATCACACACTGTGTTTCTTGTGGCAGTGTTTGTGTTGTATACACCACACACTGACCACGTTTCTTGTGGCAGTGTTTGTGTTGTATACACCACACACTGACCACGTTTCTTGTGGCAGTGTTTGTGTTGTATACATCACACACTGACCACGTTTCTTGTGGCATTGTTTGTGTTGTATACATCACACACTGTGTTTCTTGTGGCAGTGTTTGTGTTGTATACATCACACACTGTGTTTCTTGTGGCAGTGTTTGTGTTGTATACGTCACACACTGACCATGTTTCTTGTGGCATTGTTTGTGTTGTATACATCACACACTGTGTTTCTTGTGGCAGTGTTTGTGTTGTATACACCACACACTGA
>JAAQRG010322441.1:0-17507 GCA_011634625.1 Babylonia areolata | reverse complement strand
CACACAAGCAAACTCATTCCCACTTCCCCACCATCCGAACCCCAATACAATCACCACCACCACAACCACCACCACTGTAACGTTACCGTGACACCACCACCATTACCACCACCACCACCAACACTTCCCATCTTACCTGTTAGATGTATGCACAGGCAGACCAAAAGAAACATGCTGATTTCAAACTCAATTTCACCCTGAACGAGCAGGTAAACTAGAAATGAACAGGTAACCACCCCCTCACAAAACAACAACAACAAACGGCGAAGAATGAACGGCCTTCGATCAAGCTCAGGCAATTACACAGAAAGTCTGACCAGAGCTGACGTCAATTCTACCAGACGCGGTTGTCTCCCATCCCTTAAATAGGGTCCGGTGTGTTACGAAGTAACGAACGTACGTGGCAGGGGGGACGGGGGAAGGGAAGGGGGGTGGGGAGGTCGGTGGGAAAGTGGAGGTGGAGGGGAGGGAAGGTAGGGTGTGGCTTGGATAGGGGTGTGGCGGGTGTCGGTGGGGTGAATGATGTGGTTTAGAATTTCTTCTGATCAGCTCAATTTTTTTTTTTTTTAAAGCAAAACGACAACAGCAAAGCAAAAAAACAACAAAAAACAAAAACAAAACAAAACAAAAAAAAACAACAACCCCAAAACAGAGTGTCTGATTGTATTTACTTCATCATCATCATCATTATTAATATTATTATTATCAAAGTCCTGACAATCTGAATTATTACTTGATTATTATTGTTATTAAAGTCCTGACAGTCTGAATTATTACTTGATTATTATTGTTATTAAAGTCCTGACAATCTGAATTATTATTATTATTATCAAAGTCCTGACAATGTGAATACAGGTTTGTATTAAACTGAACAACGGTGGACCTATTTGTGGGAAAGCATGGGATCAGTGGAATGGTTTGGATTTTACCTGATCGTTTAAAAAAAAAGAGTATAATAAATGGAGAAATCAACTCCCCCCCCCCACTGCCGCCCCCCCCCCCCCCACGCCCCCCAACACACACACACCCCCCCCCACCGCCTCTCTCTCTAGTACAACACAGAAACACCCAGCTCGTAAGCACACACACCATCTCATGTTTTTATTTCGTTTTAAAGTTTTCTGAATATAATTCCACTTTGGTCAGGGTGTTAGGATTTAGACTTCTGAGTTCAGAGTTCAGGGCACAGAGAAAAGTTCAGTGTTTGGATTGTGGTTAGTGTTCATCAGGTATTGTGTTGGGATCAGGGTCAAGGTCACGGTCAGGGTAACGATCTGGGTCAAGGTCATAGACAGGGTAGGGGTCGGGTTTCGGGTTCGGGGCTAGGGTAAAGGTTGCATTTTAGGGTTAGAATTAGCGTTCGTGGAAGGTTTTTGTTCCGGTTAGCTTTGGGGTTAGGGTTAGACCGAAAACCTGTTTAAAGAACTTCAAATAAATCACACCCAATGTCTTGGAAGTTACATGAGCACGTCTGTCTAAACCAACATTGTCAATTTCACTAGTTGCAGTTTCAGTTTCTCAAGGAGACAATGATCACTGCGTTCGTCAGGCCTCAAGTTGTGTGCATGCATATAATTTGATATATTTCTGTATCAATCAGAGTGGACTTCTTCTACAGGAGTTCGCCAGGTGTCAACACCCACGTTGCCATGGGTTCTTTTTCAGTGCGCCAAGTGCGTGCTACACACGGGACCCCCGGGTTTATCGTCTCATCCGAATGACTAGACACTCAGTTTGATTTTCCAGTCAAATTTGGGAGAGAGAACAAGAGCGGGAATCGAACCCAGGCCCTCACGAACACTGTGTTGGCAGATGAGCATCTTCACTGCCATTCTGCCACCTTCCTCCCTTCACTACTGGCAGTCAAACGTACGTGACGGGCAGGTGAAATGAATTGACGTCCCGAAATTGACAGCCCCGTCCCCTCCCACTCCCGTGCACGCCCTCCCTCCATCACCCCCCAGTCCCCCCACACACCCCTCCATCTATGTTCCAGTTCCTGACACAGGCATGTGGAGGATGGGTCACGTGTCTAGACTGGTCTGAAACTGAGATAACGGTCAGGATTCCAGCATGGTCCGGTTCACTGAGTTCAGGAGTGATCTGGGGAGTGAATGGGGAAGTGAGTGAGTGTTCTGTTCTCTCTCTGTGTCTCTCTCTGTGTCTCTCTCTCACTCTCGTGCACACACACACACACACACACACACACACACACACACACACACACACACACACAGAGGAAATCACACACACATGGAGGCAGTCACACACACACACACACACACACACAAACACACACACACACACACACACACACTCACTCCATGTATCGACATATATGGAAAAGTTGTTTAAAAAACACACACACAAAAAACACATGCAAATGCACACATAGAATCACTCGAAAAAGTAGTTACGAAAGAAAACTAACGAGGCTGTGAAAATTAATACGAACGCACGCACGCGCACATAAAAGAACCCAAGGCAACGAAAAAAAAAAAGTGTCCACAGGTTCTATTCCTATATAGTATGGACCAGGTTGGTTTTTTTTTTTTTTATACTCTACGCTTGTTCTTGTGTCGTGAGCTGGGTGCCGGTTATTCGGTTGAGACGATAAACCAAGGTCCCGCGGTGCCGTGCAGCACCATGCACTTAGCGCAGGTAAAAGAACCTCGCCGTCACGGCCACAAGAAAAGGGTAATACCCAGAAAAAACATACAAACTAAGATGCCATTTAACTAAGATGCAAATTAGAGTTGAAAAACACTTGCAGACAGAGTAAAGGGAAATGCTATAGTCGTATAGATGTGGATGGCGATGGACTGTGGAGACGCGCTCTCACCGAGGACAGCAGTCTGAATTTCACAACAGAGAAATCGACTGTACATTGTGATAAAAAGTAATGCAGCACAATACAAATTACAATATCCGCGTATGCGCGTACATTTTGAGATGTCCATTCCACAACTCTCTCTCTCTCTCTCTCTCTCTCTCTCTCACACACACACACACACGCACACACACATTCACGCTTTTTTCACAGACGGACAAGTTACACAGTCACTATTGATAACGATCAAACACAGGTGAATGTGAGCCCGTGCCGCGTGTGCGATTGGTCACACACATCAGTAAGCACACTGCACACTCATGCGCACAACACGTAAAAGAACCCACGGCCACACACACATAAATGTATCCACTCTGAGGTTCGAGTCCATGTATACGGACCGGGATTTTTAACATCCCCCTATTAGTCCCCTCCAAATGTTCTTTACTGTTGGATGTTACGGACGGTGTTTATGTTGTTATTGGGAATATTGACAGACACTAAAAGTTATGTGTGTGTGTGTGTATTTTTGTGCGTGTTCTACGTCATTCTCTCCCTTTATCACCGACACTGACAATCTTACATCCAATCACCACAGACACTCCGTAAACAAAACAATAGACCAGGGCACAAGAAACTGAAGAGTAAAGACCACTGAATGACACATAATATATCGAAAACGTTTCACAAGAAATAATCACAAATACTCAACAAGGTAGATCCAATATGTTAATTTAGTATTTTAAACAAGTTGATATTTTCACTCTCTTTCACACAGACCCACAGTCTCTCTATCACGTCCCTGCACAGTCTTGAAGAAGAAGAAGACACTTCTTGAAAAATATTCTGGATCCCCTTCAGTTGGTCTTGGATCTCATCGTTCCATTCTCCACACACACACACACACACACACACACACACACACACACACAAAGAAACGATCTGTATTTCTGTTCCAAGATGTATCACACTTCATTATTCTTTACTCCGCCGGACAGTTTCTGGCTCATAATAATTCACAATAACACGAGTCTGGTTCATAATAATTCACAATAACACGAGTCTGGTTCATAATAATTCACAATAACACGAGTCTGGTTCATAATAATTCACAATAACACGACAGTCTCTGGTTCATAATAATTCACAATAACACGACAGTCTCTGGTTCATAATAATTCACAATAACACGACAGTCTCTGGTTCATAATAATTCACAATAACACGACAGTCTCTGGTTCATAATAATTCACAATAACACCACAGTCTCTGGCTCATAATAATTCACAATAACACGACAGTCTCTGGTTCATAATAATTCACAATAACACGACAGTCTCTGGCTCATAATAATTCACAATAACACCACAGTCTCTGGCTCATAATAATTCACAATAACACGACAGTCTCTGGTTCATAATAATTCACAATAACACCACAGTCTCTGGTTCATAATAATTCACAATAACACCACAGTCTCTGGCTCATAATAATTCACAATAACACGACAGTCTCTGGTTCATAATAATTCACAATAACACCACAGTCTCTGGCTCATAATAATTCACAATAACACGACAGTCTCTGGTTCATAATAATTCACAATGATATGACAGTCTCTGGTTCACCATAATTCATCACTTGTCGGTTTACTCATTCAGCTTCTTCTTGATTAACTGATCATTTCAATTAATATTTGCCTACCATAAGCACATGTCGGACCACCCGTATCCACATCGGACTGCTTTAATCATCAATAAGGAGGGCAACACTTGACTTCCCTTCAGATCAGTCGGCCACCAGCGATATCATACATAGCCCGGGTGCTCTCACCCGGAAGAAAAGCTGAATTGGAAACACAAACCCTTCTTCTGGATAAAAAAACAACAACCACGTGTCATGAACTCTGAACATTCTCCTCTCCCAGCAGTTAACTACTAGTCACCGTGACGTCAAAATCCACATGACGTCACCACCACCACCACTGTTGGACTGAGTTCTCGTCATTCGGAGGAGACGATAAATCAGCCAAGGACCTGCCAGCGTGTCACCATGCATTTAGCGCATGAAAACTGAAAGAACCCAAGACAACAACAAAACAGTTGTCCCCAGAAAGATCATACTGATTTCAAAATGCCATTTTGCGGACAATCAATTCACTTGAAGACTGACCGGACAGAAAACGGATACCGACGGCCGGGCTGACACTGGAATCTGTGGCGACGCGCGGCTCTTCCTCTGGGAGAGCAACCTGAATCTCACAGAAGAATCAGCTGTAACAAATACATTGTACAATACAAAAAACAAACAAACAAACACAAAAAACACGTTTGTACGTGCATTTATGGATTTTCATTCCATCATACTCTTTAGTTCTTGTGGCCGCGAGGTTCTTTTACCTGCGCTAAGTGCCGCGCGGCATGGTGCTGCACACGGGACCTTGGTTTATCGTCGTCTCAACCGATTAACCAGCACCCAGACCACGACACAAGAACAAGCGGAGGGTAAAAACAAACAAACAAAAAGCCCACCTGGTCCATTCTTTCTTCATAACTGAACTCGACAGGGACACTTTTTTTCCCGTTGCCTTGGGTTCTTTTATGTTGGTGCCGTGCGTCCACGGTGTGTGTGTGTGTGTGTAAAAGAAGAATTGGACGGAGGCCGGGGGCCATGAGGGGGTCTAAACGGATATGAGGCACTCAATAAATATTTACATCTATGTCTATGGCATAGGGCTAGAATTACTTCCTGGCACCGCCCCCCCCCCACCCCCTCACCCCTTATGTGAACTTGCAGGGGGTGTGGGTGGGGAAGAGGCTAAACGGGCATAAGACCAGAATCACTGCTCCCCCGGCCCACCCACTCCCACCCCTCCCTTCCCATACTAGTGAACTTGACATTGGGACTGGAGGAGATTATGTGGGCGGGGCATAACTGAGGCCAGAACTTCTTCCAACGTAGTTCTCCGATCTTCGTCAAGTCAGTCCGGTCAAAGAAGAAGGGAGGAGGTGGGGGGTGAGTTTGAGCGATCATAGTGGGGTCGAGCGTCTGGGTTTAAGTATACTGACTCCCCGCGAGCCGGGATGCCCGCCCGGGTTCAGCTCAGTGGTTTTTATTTAGGCCCATATCACTCCCTCCGGCGGAGACTGAGTTATTTCTGGACTGACTCAGTCAGCTCGGACTGAGGGGAGAGGTTGCCGTGTGGATCATTACAACCGGGTTTCAGGCCGCATTTCACTTTTCCCTGTTTTAATTTTTGCACTGAGTACTATGGAACTGAGGGTTGTTTAGTTCAGTATTACCTGTTCGCCTCAGCCGAGTCGTATTCCGCCAAAACTCATTATTACTGAGGCGGGACTACCTATGATTATATGTTGCATGTCAGTTCTGTTGGAAAATACAACATAAAAATCAGTTATCTTCCGATATTGTGTTTAAAGCTCGGTATCAGTAGCAGTAGCTCAAGGAGGCGTCACTGCGTTCGGACAAATCCATATACACTACACCCGGCCTCATGTGCTAAGCGTAACTGTATCTGACCAGCAGCACAACCGACCCAACGTGACGGCGCTTTATCAGAATTAATTTTTGATATTCCTCTCTCAGTAGTATGATACAATATTTTTAATAAGAAAAGTGAGACATTTTTAAGTTATAATGATGGAACCAGCATTGGACTGGAAACGAACTCTTTTGGTTTGGTTTTGTTTTAAACACGAATTATCATTTCTTTTTCAGACCGATTTTATCGAGGAATCCGTTCAGCCAATTACTACGCAGTTTCGGTCACTACTTTTCCTGCAGATGCGGCGGCGGGATCGACCCTCACTGAGGTGGAGCACCAATGCGCATGCGCATAAATGAGACGCAGTTCGCAAATGGACGATAAAAATGTAATATATAACATTTATTGTAATTGTATTAATCGTTTTATAATTGGGATATATATAAATACGTATCCATATGCATAATTTATGTTAATTTTGAAACTTTATGGTAGTTCTAACATTGTATATATGTAACTATTTTCTTTTCGGATGATTATTTTCAATGCGCGCTGCGAAAGGGACACAACTGATAGGAAGACCACACGTGCGTATCTCCAGCAAGAGAAATTTCAAAATGGCTCAAATTAATGGCTACAAAGAGGAACTTCAAGAGGAACTGCAGAAAGCGGATCCAAATTCACATGCTAGCCGATTGCTTACGCAAGGTAATTATAAACTGCAGATAAAAAATCGAGATAAAACAGATTTATTATATGCTGAGCCGGTGCTGGCGCCATCTTTGATCATGTTTGAAATAATTAATGAGGAAGATTTGTCTTGTCGATTAAGGATCCGTAGAAAATGTGTTGGGTCTTTGCTAACCAACTTGATGACCATAAAACTATACTAGTCAGCCCCCACTATAACTGTAACAGAGGGAATGGGGAAAGGATGTGATCTTTTGGCGCGACATGTGTCGTGCCTTTGTGTCACTGTCGGTTTGGTTGTGTTACCATTAGTCATACAATTATTTTTTTGTCTCAATAGATTTCTCTGTGTGAAATTGGGACTGGTCTCCCAGGTGAAGCACTTCGCCACCTATATCTGTTTTCTGTCAGCATGTGTATTGATTTCCTACCAGTTCCTCAATTAGTCAAATTTGTGATGTCGTGTGGGTTCTTCGTGCGCCTTGCAGAGTACATGCTGCATGCGGGACCTTGGTTTATCGTCTCATTCGAAATACCAGTGATCAGTAGTATCTCACAGATTATACGATTTCAGCTTGAGGATATGAAGGGTTCAAGACGTTTACGTTGAATTTTTATTTTTTTTATTTTTATGTTTTATTTTTTTACACTAGCACTGGAACAGTGGCTCAAGGTCAGTCAGAGAAAAAAAGTTATTACATTCAAATGACTGACATTGGAGTTAATAGACCTGGACTGATTCAGGCGAAATGTGTGTAATTTGAATTTTGGAATAGCTTGTTGTCTTTTAAACCTGTCTTTTGACTAAAAAAAGATAAGTTCTTAAACAAAATAAAGACTAATGGAGTAATGCCAATGTTGCAAACATTTCAGAATTGGGCACGTGTGTGTGTTGTTGCTGGTGTGGTTGCTTGCACTGTGTGTGTGTGTGTGTGTCACTGTGTGTGTGTGTACGCAAGAGTGTCTGCGTGTGTGTATTCATGTGTGTGTGCTTGTTTGTGTGTGTGTGTTGTGCATGTTTGTGTGGTTGGTGGGTGCGCTTGTTCAGTTGTTGGTGAGTGTGTGTGTAAGAGTGCTTTGTGTGTGTGTAGTCCAAAGTTAAAGGAGTGATGGGATGGGGTGTCAGGGTTATTGAGTATGGCCCCATCCCCCACTCGCCCCACTGCCCTTTATCATTGACACTGCTTGCGTGCACACACACACACACACACACACAGATTTTATGATCTCGCATATCAGGTCTTACCATCTCTCTTGCACATGTGGGTTGTGCACACACGCACAGGGGCACATCTTGGTTCTTACCATCCTGTTATTGAGAAACAGTGGACAGTTAATAAATGGAGGATATTACCAGTCTCAGTGATTTTTTTGGGATTTTTTATCTAATACAAAACAAAAGAATATCATTATCTTGTTAACCCAAAGAGTAAAGACACGATGATGTAAATATTAATTTAACTACACATACTTCACCATGACCCACAAGTGCACTGTGCAGTCTCCAGGAGGGAGTCTGATTCCTGTCCTGTGCAAACTACTATCCGCCTATCTAGCTGTGCATTTCTGTGAGGGAAACGGGGAAGAGTAAATTTATGAATGAATTGAAATATGAACATTGGACGTTTCTTCCTTGTTATGTGACTAACATTTTTACTCGGGTGCTTTACCTGCCCATTCCTCTAAATAACTGGGCTATCCACATTGGTGGGTATTTGTATGTAAATAGGAAAAACGTCAGTATTTTAAAAAGAAAAACAAACATGAATATATTTGCAAACATGTATGCTATTTAAATGGCATAAATTACCATGAAAAAAATTTTTAATTAATATTTTCTTTCAAAAATCAGTATTATCAGCCAGGAAAAGGATTCTTAATGCTTTACATTAATTGCAAACAAAAATGACAACAAATGACAACAACAAAAAATTCTTCTGGTGGGCTTGACCCCATTGGTTCTCCCAGCAGAGCATTGTTCCTGCTCCCCATCCAGGGCCTTGGTGGCCCCTGAACCCTGGCCTGCTTTTCAGTGTGTTGTTTTCTTCAGGTGTTTCCCAGCCTTATTGAACAATCCTTTTTTTAATCAGCGATTTTGCTCACTATATGAAACAAGGTTTAGTTGAACTGAATGTTTCATACAGGAGTGCAAATCCTGTTTTCAGCTAAGTTTGATCAGTCTTTATCATTTATACGATATTTTCAACTTGTACAAACAAATCTTTCGATCTTTCACGGAAACAATTTGTGGTTGGTAATTCTTTTTGTGTTGTGATTTTATCATTTTCTTGTTTTGTTGAAAGAAGATGAATCCAGGTGAATAGAACCAGTTGATAGATGGTGTTCTTTTGGACAGAAATGGAGAAGAAAGCAAACTGTACATTGGTTGGTTCTTGCTACTTAGATAAATTCTTCTTGGCTGATAATTATGCCATAAAAGTATGTTAGACATCTGAAATTAAATAAGCCTACATGTTTTACAAATGCACAAGAAATTTGTATGCACAGCTTGTGTATACTATGACTGGCCACCAGTGGTTTAGATGAAAGTTGGCATGGTTAGATGGGAAAAACTAAAGTTTTTGTCCGATTTCTTGAAGACTGGTACTCCTCGCATTATAAAGTAGGCCAGATTACTGCAGTTGTCCTGGGGACAATTACTCTGACGTAAATGAAATTTACTTGTCCCCCCAGTTTGTACTTGCCCTCCTTTTCTAAGTTGATCATGAAAAAAAGAAAGTTTTGGTAATGCAGTGGCTTGTCAGCAGTCTGAGGTTTTATGCCAAGAAAAACCAGGGTGGGGTGGGGGATAAAGGGGTGTACATGTGAAAATTGGTGGAGGGAACAGTAATTGGCTTGCACTGACTGCTCAGTCACCTTAAAAGTAACACTGTGTTTGTAATGACACATCCAGGCATTGCTCAGTTGCTCAATGGACAAGTAGAGAAAACATTTCTACAAGATTTGGACAATTAGATGGGTGGGTATTTCAACCCATCCTAAGTTTTAGACAATTGTCAAGATCAGTCTTACTTTTTGTGTACATGGAAACACAGATGCGCTTCTCCATTTCATAATGTACAAAAAGTTAAAACGTCTGTCAGTCGGGCGTGACTGCTGCAGAAAGGCGCCAGAGATCATTCGGAGAATGAGGGAGGGGAAAGGGGTTGAAACTTAGGCATGATGTTACCAGCAATGACCGTTGCAACTCTACTTTCAATATATTTGATAACAAAATGGAAAATTAAAAGAAAAAAATTACGACACTTTTTTCTTCTGTCCTGATAATGAAAAGCCTGTTTCTAAAGTGTTCAGTGTATGAGCAGAAAATAAGTATTGTTTCATACCCGATTTTAGGCATAAATGATATAATATGACCCATGCAGAACAATGAAACATGTGACTTTTTGTTAGCTTCAGGGGGCCCTCGCTCCAGTGACCCCCAATTGAGGTTTTGCCTTTCCACCACACCAAGGGCTTTCGCAGCCCCCACTCCCTTGCCGGCTTCAGTTCACTTGATTCAGTCCCACTTGCATTCCTCTAATTATTGAATGAAAGTGCTTAACCCTCTTGTGTTAATAGATGGGTATGCCAACGTATATTGTTTAATATGTTTATGCAGGTTTCCTTTGTTGGTGAATTTTATAATATATGAATGTGTTTGCATGTGTTCATGTGTTATATACATTTGATTTAAGAACAAAGTTGAAATGCCGTTTGAGCTGATGTAAGCCTCCCATTGTCTGATTTGCAGAAATCGAGCGGTTAGAAAAGGGTGATGACCGGAAGGATAGCCGATCAGTGGCATTCATCGACGTTCATCCTAACCAACCACAAAATGCTGGTCTTAAAGTTAGGATTCCAATCCGGGAATTTCCAAGGGTAATGTTGCAGTTCAAATTGAATGTTATGCTACACATTACACTTGTAGCATGATTGCTTGTTCAGCTTAGGTCCTATTGGCTCATTTACTGATGCACTGGTATTTATATAATTTTATTATCCTTTTTCTGATCAAGAATTAGCATTTAAAACAAGTGTTCTATCGTGTTTGTCATGTATGCTTGCTGCATCAGTGTAGTTATTGGGATGTGTTTATATAAATTTCCACTGTGATGCGTGCCTTATGGACTGATAAAGCAGCCATTTATAGTTACACATTTCAAATGCAAGTTTTGGCTTGTGTATACGTGAAGTATATATTGAAAGTTGACACTAATATCAATAATTAAGAATTTTTTTTTTAAAGCAGGTTTAATTACACATACTTAACCGTGACCCACTACTGCAGACTCGGCAGGGGTCTGATATTCCTGTCCTGTGCAAACTACTATCCGCATATGCGCAGCAGGTTTTTGGGAGTCGCCATGTTCTTGTCTGGCTTCCTTTTTTTTCTTTAACATTTTTATTCAAATTAAAAACCTTTTCGACTACAACAGACATACTCAATTAATACTGATAATAGAAATGGAATGAAGAAGATTATGGCATATCTGTTTAAAAATTGATAATGATTATAATAAGAATGTTAGAAATAGTGATACTAGATTAGTAGATAGTTAAAAGAATGCTGGTAATACTAATGATTATATACTTTATTTTAGTTTCTTTTCCAAAGCACAATTCATATGCTTTCCTCATTTATTGTCATAGAATTTGTTGTTGACTCCAGCCTCATGCCTTCACCTCCACCCTGTGTTATACTATAGGTTTGAAATTAATATATCATGTGAGCATGTTTTATAACATGGTAAAACTACATCCTGTCTTATGATGATAGCGATTTTGAGTGTAAATGTAGGCTTAGATTCAAAAGGGGTAAACCTGAAGGCAGTTTTCACAGGTGTTTGGGGGAAAAAGTTACAAAAAATATTTTCTGTTTTTTGTTTCTCAGCTTGCATCTTTCAGTGTGTATTTGTATTACTGTATGGTGTTGGTAGTATTGTTTTTAAAAAAAAAAAAAAAATCTTTTTAAATTGGCAAAAAGCCAGCTTGCAACATTTCGTTAATTATCCCATTTTGCTTGCAGTTCAATTTTGTTGGGAAGTTACTGGGTCCCAAAGGAAACACACTGAAGCGTTTGCAGGAAGAGACGGGCTGCAAAATGGCTATCTTGGGAAAGGGATCCATGAGAGACAAAACAAAGGTTGGTTTTGTGCGTGTTTCACAAATTGTTAGACTGTTGGACATAGCATCGTCTTGCCTCTAGGAACTTACTTGCTGTTCAAGAAGGGACTGGGCTGAATTTGTCCGCATTCACAGGATTGATGATAGAATGTTACTCAGTCGTCTTTCAGTATTATTCTACACCCTTGTTGTACAACACATAGTTCAGATCTTTTGAACATGTTCAGCTGATACAAGATGTAATGCAGAAATATATTATCATGCCTTTTTTTTTTTTTTTTTTTTTTTACTATCTGTGGTTTCTGAAGGTTATGGTAAAGGTTTGTTGTGAAAAATGAATATATTGATAAGGTTTTGCGCAAGATCAGTTAAATGTCAGAGGGTCTACCCAAAAATTTCTTATATAGATTTCTTACTGTTGTTATGCTGTATATGGCCCTTTACAATAAGCTTGGTTTTGAATGATTGCAATAATATGATTTATTTCAGATAGCTTTTTTTTTTGTTTTGTGTTTGAGATAACTAGTTGAGGTCAAATGTGTCTGAAGGTTCCTTGTGTGTCTGACATGCTCACAAGCATCTCTTTGAGAGACCATAAGTGATAGAATTGTTCATATAATGATTTTTTCTTGTTCTTGTTTCAGGAAGAAGAAATGCGCAAAGAAGGCGGGAAAAAATATGCTCATCTGAATGATGAGTTGCATGTGTATGTTGAAGCACAAGCAGAAATGACTGATGCCTACAGAAGACTAGCACATGCAGTTTCAGAACTGAAGAAATTCCTGGTTCCTGTAAGTATTATCCTCATTGTTGAATGTTATTTGAAACATTAAAATGATCCATTTTGTGGTAATACATGATTTTAAAAATATTTTATACCTGTTTATGTAGTATTAAGTAAAGATATGGAAATGAGCAAATGCAGTATAATTGATTGGTCTTTGTACAAAAGGATGATTGAAATACTTGAGAGCAACAGAAGAGAGTTTTTTCTTGTTGCAATGAAATGTGCATATTAATAATTCATGCAAGGTTTCTTGGATTATTTATCCCTGTTTTATTTTATTAATGTCGCTTGTAAATTAAGAGAAATGAAAGAATATTTCTGTTAACAGTGTTTGAAATTTGGTATTGTAATGAATTTTCGCTACCCTTGAAAAAGTATTTAGGGATTGTTAGGAATAACACATTAGAGATAATGTCATTTTTGTCTATCATTTTACATTTATGAACATGATTCTAGGTGTATCTGTCTCTTAGCTTGTTCTTACAATTTTCCTTCAGTGGTAATGAAGGTTACCTACTTCCGGGAGGTTATCGGACGTAGTACTTTCGTTTTCTCCGCATAGGCAGATAGTAGTTTGCACAGGACAGGAATGTCGGACCCCTGCAGGAGTCTGCACTAGTTGGGTCATGGTAATTATGTTATTTAAACGTAATTTTAGATAGGAAATTTCCTTTTGACATCAGTTGTTCTTATGTCATGTACTACACACCACCTCTATTCTGATTACGCATGCTTCCTTGCAGGATGCGAATGACGACATCCGCCAACAGCAGCTTCAGGAAATGATGTACTTGGGTGGTGATGATGCTCGTGGAGGAAGGGGTGGATTCCGGGGGGGTCGTGGTGGACCTGCTGGACGGTACGTTTGTAACTTGTTCTGTAGAAAAGTAAAGTTTACAAGGAGATCGAAAATGGAGGAAATTAATATACATTGTTGAAAGCCTTGTTGAGTATTTCCAATCCAAATGTAGTACGAGTTTCTGTGAATTTTATGCAGAATCTTTTGATTCATATATCATTGGTTTTAATTTGAAGTGCTGTTGTACATGTAGCAGGTGATAAAAAAGAAGTGAAAATAATGCAAAATAAAATGTGACAGTTGGAAAATATTTGAGACAGTAAAAGTAAGTGCTTTTGTTGCATCTGTGATATTGCAGTGTATTATGTTGTGTGTTGTAATGCGTTGTTTTATCTGGGAATAGTGATGTCAACAGCGGCGGTCCTGCCCCTGGTCGTGGGGCGCGGGGTGGAGTGGCCCCTCGTGGTGCCCCTACCCGGGGTGGAGCTGCTCCCATGCGGGGTGGAGCCTCCAGGGGGCGCGGAGGTGGTGGTGCCCCACCACCAGCACAGTCGTCCAGTTATGATGATTATGGCTACAACAGCTCTGGCTATGGTGGCTCTAGTGTAAGTGACAATCTTTTTGACAGTGCTTTATGTTTGTGTCCGTCTGTTTTTGGTGTTGGTTTGGTTTTTTCCCTCCCTGTCATCAACCCCCACTTGAAAAAGAATGTTCGAGAAGATAAAATGTTCATCATAAATTAGATGGATCTGTCTTGGAGACATTTTGTTTGTAGAGTTTGTATATTTTTACATTCTTTTGTTTTTGTTTTCTTGTCAGGTGTAATTCATGATCATGAGTTGTCAGTGTCACAGATCCAGAATGTTATATTTTTAAAACATGTCTGAGGAACTCTGATCTTGCTGATTGAATTCAGAATGTTTTAACATGTTAAATTTTGGCTGGCTAAGTTACAAGCAGCAATAAAACAGAGAATCCCATTGCTTCCTCTGTTTTCATTTATATTTTCTTTAGAATACTTAATGGACATTTCAGAACACTTCTTACTTTGTCAGTGGGTTTATGTGGTATTGTGCATTGAATTGATCTGCACCACAGGTGGGTAGACCTTAGTGCTAGAGGCACCAGTAGGTCACGGTATAGTATGTGTAGTTATTTATTTCTTTTTTCATTATTTAGCCTGATCTATAAGAAGAGCTGAAGGATTGTAATGCACCTAGAAATATATTCCCCCTTTTTTTTCTCTTTTTTTTCCACTATCACTGAAGATATTTTATTGTTTGGTATGGTGGTTTAGTAAAATCAATTTATTGTTCGGTCTGTTGGTTTTGTTCAGTATGGCGGTGCTTCTCAGCGTGGTGGTGGCAGCAGTGCAGCATATGATGATGGTTATGACCGCAGAGGCTATGGAGAGTCGAGCTATGGAAATGACCAGAGGTGAGTCCATGATTAATCAACTGGAAAAGTTGATTGAAAATACACATACATTGCTTTTCATAGTTTGGCTGAAAAAGGAGCAAGACTTGGAACATGGACTGCAGAAAAAAGGATGATAAGTACTCCTGGTTTGAAAAGGATGCCACAAAAGAACAATCTTGCCCATGCTGTACACAACAAGAAAAGGAGTTGGCTTTTTTTTGTGTGTGTTTATTGTTGTTACAGAACATCACTACTTCATCAGAAATTTGGCAGTAACAGTAATTGAGAATGTTGGTGTATAGTGTTTCAGTTTGACTATGCGAAGACTTCTACACCATTGCACCAGTATATTCTATCATCATTAACTCTTTACAGCAAAGAACCATTCATAACGCCATGTTTATTCACTGAAACAAGACCATCAGTATGTATGGATCAGGAATAATATACTTTCCAAACCAGACTGTCTGTTGAACTATCAGGTACAAGACAAAGAACGATCAGTATTGTATTTCAGGTATGATGTTAAAGAATGAGCCTGATTTGCTGCAGTTTATTATGCCTGCTGTTTTTTTGTTTTGTTTTTTTCATCAGTGATGGTCAGTATTACGGCAGCAGCGGATATGGCAGTGGCGCTCAGAGCTCAGCAGCAAGCTATGATGACTATGGCAGCTTTGGAGATTACGGTAAGCATTTATCTGCAAGTTTCAAGCTGTTCAAATGTGTGTGGATTCAAGTGGTTGATCAGAATTGTGTGACAAAATGTCTGAGTGCAGTTCAGGTCTCTGTGTCTTGCAGTAGATCTGGCTGCTCCTCATCTCTGGTTGGCCAGACACAAAATGCAGGACCATAGTGCTGATAGAGACGTCTTTTGTCTTCATCAGTCTCCAGTCTCTGTGACATGCTTTTGTTTGTAGTGATATGTATATGAACCCAAAGGTAGAAGCAAGCCATGTTGACCTCGGTTTTAATTGGTGAAAGCTGTCATGACTGGTTTTTATTTACAAATTATGAGAAGGTGGGAAGCTGTGATGACAGGGGCATTTGCAAATCTTGGGAGGGGTGGGGGTACAAGTGGCTGATCAGAACTGTGTGCAGACAAGATGTCTGAGTGCAGTACAGGTCTCTGTGTCTTGCAGTAGATCTGGCTGCCCCTCACCACTGTTTGGCCAGACACAAAATGCAGGACCATAGTGCTGATAGAGACGTCTTTTGTCTTCATCAGTCTCCAGTCTCTGGGACATGCGTTTGTCTGTTGTGAATGCATATAAATTGGCCTAAAACAAGAAGCAGGCTATATTGACCATGCTTTTATTTGTTTAAAGCTGTCAGGACTAGTATTTATTAGCAAATTACAAGAGCGATAGGCTATGATGATTGTGGCACTTCTTTGCAAATTTTGAATGGGGAGGGGGTCAGTGTGGCTGACGAGATGTGTGTGCAGACAAGATGTCTGAGTGCAGTACAAGTCTCTGTGTCTTGCAGTAGATCTGGCTGCCCCTCACCTCTGATTGGCCAGACACAAAATGCAGGACCATAGTGCTGATAGAGACATCTTTTGTCTTCATCAGTCTCCAGTCTCTGGGACATGCTTTTGTTTGTATATCAGCCCAAAGCTAGAAGCAAGCTATGATGATCTTGGTTTTATTTGTTGAAAGCTGTCATGACTGGTTTTTATTTACAAATTATGAGAGGGCAGCAAGCTGTGGTGACTGGGGCATTAATTTGCCAAGTTTGATTTGGGAAGTGGGGTGGGATACAAGTGGCTGATCAGAACTGTGTGCAAACAAGATGTCTGAGTGCAGTACAGGTCTCTGTGTCTTGCAGTAGATCTGGCTGCCCCTCACCTCTGGTTGGCCAGACACAAAATGCAGGACCATAGTGCTGATAGAGACGTCTTTTGTCTTCATCAGTCTCCAGTCTCTGGGACAGGCTTTTTGATTTGACAATGAGTGTATGGTTCTTGTTTTTATTGAAAAGCCAGGGTATGTGAAGCTTCCCAACAGTGCTACAGATGATGATTTTTAGGCATCTAGTATTAAGCACATAAGAATGACAAATTTAGCTTAAGTGCATGGACCTGAATATATGTTGAAATTGTTCCACGTTTGTTATAATGTTATAGTCATTTGGATGAGACGATAAACCGAGGTCCCGTGTGCAGCATGCACTTAGCGCACGTAAAGGACCCACGGCAACAAAAGGGTTGTTCCTGGCAAAATTCTGTAGAAAAATCCACATAAAAACTGCACGCAGGAAAAAATGGGTGGCACTGTAGTATAGGGGCGCGCTCTCCATGGGGAGAGCAGCCTGAATTTCACATAGAGATATCTGTTGTGATAAAAAAAAG
>JAAQRG010322425.1:0-17413 GCA_011634625.1 Babylonia areolata | reverse complement strand
CACACATCACTGGGGGATTTACCACAAATAATACATTTTCACACACACACACACACACACACACACACACACAATCACTAAGGGATTTACCACAAATAATACATTTTCACACACACACACACACACACACACACACCAGACATAAATCATATTCTGCCTAAAGCAAACTCAACTGTTTGTGTATGTGTGTACTGTCTGTGTGTAAGTGAATGCATGCATTCAGGATTACACCTGCACACCACTAGACATCCTGTAGAGGCAATGGGCCACAGACTAAAATCTAAAACTTTCTAATTATTTTCCCCACCTTCAGAAGCATAATAAAACTATACAGATTAAAGATAAAGGGGACGTTGTAGGATCAGCAGGATTCCTACAATGAGTCACAGTGTTTATGTCTCCAACTTCATTAAGCTACACACACCATTTGTTATTAAAAACAGTCTTAAAAAACAGTGATGAAAGAAGTGCATTCCTGTTTCAAGGAGACAATGACATATAGCAAGGAAATGAAGCACACATGGAGAAAAAGTGTCAGTGTGCGTTACAATGCTGTGTATTAGGTAATATAATGAAATGTTCAATCAAAAAAAGATGAAATAAATTCATTTCCACTTGTGAATTTCCAATGCAATGTAAAAATATTCAAAATGAAAGAAAAAGTTTGAAACATACAATCATCCACAGTACACACAAATGCACTTAAACCATTAAGAACACACACACACACACACACACACACAAACAAACACACACACACACACACACACACATACACGTGCGCGCACACAATGTGTCTGCTGACTGACGCAAACATACGCGCGCACACACACATTTCATACAAACAGAAACAACACACATCATTTATACTCATCCACCGTACCAAAAAACAACACTAAAAAACCCAAACAGCTGATCTCTACTTACTAACCTAGTTCCAGAAGCTCGTTTGTCAGAGTCAAAGCACGCTTGATGTAGCCTTGCTGCAAAGAGAAAAAACAACAAATCATCAGTATTTCAATGGAAACAGTCATTCTTTGAATGAGTTTATTTCAGCACAGACTCTTTCACAGTTATATTTTAAATGATATGTCCACTACTCTTTCTTTAAGCAGAAGGGGAACTGGCCATGGGCACATTGGGAATAGGGCAACCAAACTTTTTTTCTAAGGGTGTGGGAAGGAGGGGTGCCCCAGACTTTGGGACATCTTGTTTTCAAGAGCTTGATGATGGTGAATGATGATGGTGGTGATTAACATGCTGCTGTGATGGTCATTTAAGTTTTGGGACCATATGACAAGTCTGTATTCTCATTATATATCTCATACAATACATGTCAATTAGGCTGAGAATTACAGACACCTGCAGTGCTGGTCAGGATTCAAACCTTTATTACTCAAGGATAAAGAAATGTAAGCAACACTCCCATAGATGCTTCAGGGAAGTGGATGATTCTGAACTGTGCTGCCAGTCTTCCCATTTGAGCTTACACCCAGCTTGGAGTCTGAGCTGTCCATTGGCTGAAAAATAAACCCCACCTATGATGGACACTGAATCCACGTCCTCCTAGTCATCAGTCAGCAATGTCAAACAATTCGCCACGGTAGTTGGTAGGGCAACCAAAATTTTTCATGACATAATTCTGATGAACATGACCTTGCCCTTGTTCAACATAAAATCATATTCTATCCTGCATATGAGGTACAGTCACTTACAATGGTTTGGGAAAACAAAACATGATTATATTATTTGTGCACAAATGCGAAAGAAATGCAAACACAATCTGCAAATGCAAACCAGTTATTCTTGTATTTGATTACATGTTTTTTTTCTTTTGTTTGTTTGTTTGTTTGTTTTAAAATATTGGTATTCCTAAATGACAAATAACTCTTTTAAAAAGTGCATTCATAGGTCAGGTAGTTCCAACCTGTATAGTTTTAACAGGACAAAGTTAAAGAAGATGTATTTTACACTGGTTAAAATATTTACCAATATTGGAATTTTCTCTTTTTTCGTTTCTATCACTTTATACAATGGATGATCAGTTTGTGAGGGTGATTTTAGATTTTAAAAATGTGTATGTGTGTGTGTGTGATTGTGTGTGTGTGTGTGTGTGTGTGGTGTGTGTGTGTGTGTGTGTGTGTGTGCATGTGCACACATTCATGGTACACTTCCAAAGCATGGTTTGCAATATGATAGTGGTTAATGTCTTCCAAAATAATTAAATCTTTACCATTCTGTCTTTTTTATATAACATAACTGAAGAGCCAGCTTATACCCACTGTACACTGTAACAATACAGGCATGAAAACCTCACTGCATCTGTAGGGTTTACAACTCAAAACATTGCTGTTTACTTCTTTTCAGGGAAACTTATATCATCACACCTTTTATTCATTAAAACTTTTTTTTTTTTTTTTCACAGCAGTCTTTTTGTGTTGTTTTTGTTGCTGCTGACAACAATATGTATTTCACAATAGTCATGATTTCTCGTAACAGTCATGAATTCTCACAACAGCCATGAATTCTCACAACAGTCATGAATTCTCACAAGTCATGAAATTAAAGACCTACAGCAATGCTCTGTTTCAGGCATGGGGGCAGTACACTCACCAGGGCCAAAGAATATGAGAGATAGTCAAGAATTTCTGCCCTCTCTACGGTTTGATTCTCTCTCTGGGTTGGCACTTCCTCATCAATGTCCAGAGCCTCTTGCATCCACAGAATGCTATGGTACAGATCGTTCTCCTGGTACAAGAGGCGTCCCAGAAGAAAGCACTCATCCACTGTGAAGTACACCAGTCCAAAAGTCAGTGGTCTCAAAAATGTTTCGCCAGCGTTGCTACTGTTCTGACAATGTGTTATTTCAAATGCCATGCTCATGCAGGTTCTGTCAGGCCTTGATGCCAAATCACATGCTGGATGTTGGTATCAGCATCCCAGCCGTATTCATATTTTCCTTTAATTTTTTTCTTCTTCTGAGATGACCATGCACTACTTTAGCAGTCTGCAAGCCAACAAAGGTGATACAGAAAGGCAGATACTAGTCTTTCTTTGGCAGATGCTGGGGTTTTCTTTAGCAATCAGATGCAGAATAAATAATTCATTTTTTCAATGTCAGTTTGGATAAGGGCATGCAAATAGTGTAGTAATTATCAAAACTGAGAATTCTTTAGCTTTTTTGTACTCACTTCTCTCTCTCTCTCTGTGTGTGTGTGTGTGTGTGTGTGTGTGTGTGTGTGTGTGTGTGTGTGTGTGTGTGTGTGTGTGTGTGTGTGTGTGTGTGTGTGTGTGTGTTTGCATGTGTGTTTGTATGTTTTAGATTTTAACATTGGCATTTTCTCAGCTACCACAAATGGCATAGGAACAAAAGTAGGCAGAATGGTGGCTATGAATAAGACCCTTAGAGTTATCCCTTTCATGATGATCTTGTGGAAAGCAGATTGAGAGGTCAAAGGTTAAGGTTATCATATTGTAAAATAGAAAACACTTGAGATAGACTGAATCTTATATCCAATTTTAATCAAACTTGGTCTTGTGACTGGTTATGGGTACAGAATAATAACTAAAAAACATTCAAAATCAGAGGTTAAAGGTCAAGGTCACAACCTGGCACATGATAATATTGATAAGAAACATCTATATCTGCAAGAGATAGAAGGTCTTCTATATAATCTTAAACAAATTTGTTATACTTACAGTGATAAATTATGGTGAAAAAATACCTGTGAAAGTTTAGAGGTCATAGGTCAAGGCCTTTTGGAAAAATGTAAAAGCATAACAGAATTTTGTTTTTTAATCCAATTTTCATTCAACCTGGTATGTCATTAAGTGGTATGTTTTGGCCAGAACATCAATTCCTTTTTAATTCAAAGTCAAAGGTCAAGGTCACATCAGTGCATCTTTGGCCGGATTATCTGTTTCGCAGTTATTTTTTCATTATTCCTTTGTTGGATAATGCATATCACAAGTGACTCTTGAAGGCCCTGCTTCTCTTATTAATTTTACTGACTTTTTTTGAAACGGGTGTAATGGGTTATTTCTTTGTTCTAAAACATACCAGATTATTTTTAGACTTATGTTCTTGTGAACATGATCAAAGCAATGTCTATAACTTACAAGCCTTGGTAACTGGTGTGACTAAACTCCTGAATACCTTAGTAAATCTGACTTTGTTAATTCTTTGACAAGGCCTATGTTATTGTGTGGAATTAACAGGAAATTAAAATGGTCATTATTTGGTGTTGTCCATGGAGATTAGCTGCTGTCCCTGGAGATGTCATCATTATTTCCCAATTCACATACCCCTTCTCCTGACCTGGCCTCCTACCTGAAATCTCCTTCTTTCTAATAGCACCCTCAGCAGAATATAATCCCGTCTAAAGCTCTACTATCAAGAGTCAAGAGTGTTTGGTCAGTATCTCGAATCCTTTTCTGCTTTCAGTTCCCAGGAGGTGTCAAAGTATGTGGACTGATTCATGTACAGTACACCACATCTGCTAATGTGCTAAAAAAAAGAAAAGAAAAAAATAGAAAAAGAAAAAAGTCTAATGTTTGCATAAACCCAATGCACTGATAACGCCTTGAGAGCCTACCCTAGGTTTCTGTAAAAAATAAAATAAAATAAAATAACATAAAATAATAATAATAATAATAAAAAGGTGAGTTTGTTTGGGAGTGAATGTGACTATGAACATGAAAGAAACAACAAGAAAGTACTGAACAAAAATTATGCATGTGGAAGTATTTTCAATGAATTACTTCATAGTAATCATACAGCAACCATCTCATGTATGTTTGTTTGCTATACCTTAAAGTAGGAAAAAGCCAAATAGTCCAGCAGCTCAACCCTTTTGGCTGGGGTGGCATCTTTGTCTCCCAGTCTATTCATGGCTTCTTCCATCCACAGTGTGGTATGATAAAAATCTTCCTCATTGTAGGTTAACCGTCCCAGCTGAAAACAGTCCTCCACTAGGAAAAAAACAACGGCCATGCTGTTATGGCAAGCACTCCATGCACTGAAGCAAATGTTACAGAGCTTTACAGACACTGCAGTTATTGGACAATCCAACAACAATGAAAGATTTCCTCTTCGTTATATATATTCTCCTTAACAAAGTTAGCCACTTGGAAGGAATTATTTACTTCATGCACAATGCACTGTGAAGACAGTGTATGAATAAAATTCTACTTAATCAGAAGAGAGGGAGGAACAAGTGACAAGCAACTTCATGCTAAACTGTCAAATACTAAGTTAGTTTCTATAAACTTGAAAGTTAGGGTTGTTTCACTTTCAGTAAAAATTCTCTGTGCCATCACAGCAAGCTAATTCATGACACTCAAACGACAGAAATCAAAACTGACCAGTAACACTGGTTGATATGAAAATAATTTTCAAATATAATGAATAGTTATAAATCAACAATACATGGCATTATTAAATCATATAAAAGGAAATTTTCTACCTAAAATTACGTTTAAGTAACATACCACTAGTGCAGACTCCTGCAGGGGTCTGACATTCCTGTCCTGTGCAAACTACTATCCGCCTATGCGGAGAAAACGAAAGTAGCTACGGCTGATAACCTCCCAGAAGTAGGTAACCTCCCCTTCGCCCCCGACTAACGCCCTCTTTTTACGGCAAATCGCCACAACCAGCGCAGCAAGCAGGGAAAACAGAAAGCGGGGAGGAATGGATCGGTCTTAATGTGGGTCACGGTAAGTATGTTACTTAAATGTAATTTTAATTACACATACTTAACCATGACCCACTAGTGCAGAATGGCACAACAAGGTGGACGGCTCGTCTGTTCTATCGCCAGTGTGCTGCCATGGCCTGTTGTGTGACCGCCGCAGAGGCAACGCCTCTTGAGCCATCATCCATAAAGCGATAGACGAAGTAGAATTCAATGAAGGTAGAGTGTACTGTGTCACCTAAGGATATTGGTGTGGGCAAAGAAGACTGAGGTCCGCAGCTGTATTGTGGGAGAGGTCTGTGGACCACAGCTGTGCTGATAAATGTAGCGCAAAGAAAACTGGGTTAGTGTGTTGAATCCACACTTTAAAGAGAGCCCTTCGAATCACAGGAAGGGAAGGAAACATGTACCCTATAGGGTTGTCTCGCTTGAGTGCGGTTGAGCATCGATGCAAGGAGGCGCACATGTGGTTTGATCTGATGATTCCACATCGGTTGTGGGCCGATACTGGAAGTGATATATGTGTTTGAAGGAAACTGTGGCATGAGACAGAGGTAGCCCACCATGTCGGGCTTGCCTTAGGCGTGACAGCCAGATCTGTAGAGCTCCTCCATGCGAGCTGACAGGCGATGGGTGCTCCCCCCGCCACTTTTTTGTCGCTCCCAAAAACAGCACTGGCATGTTGCCTATGCACAGAATAGCAGACATTTGGCAACAAGAGACTTGAGGTCCCTGGTGTCTCTGGGACAAGGCTGTGTAATTGCCCAGGTAGGTCCAATCACGAAGGGGCATACGGAAGGCTTGGTGGCTTCTCTACCTGAGTGTGGCATGTTGGAGCAACCTGCAGAAAGTTCTCGGCAGTCAATGGCTGAGTTGGATCAGGCTGTGGGAGTGCACTTCATGTGCCTCCAGGTCACTGAGTCTCTTTCCGTGGTGGAATTCCTAATGGAAGAGGGTTTCCAAGGGGAAAATTTTCGCTGAAGGTTCTTAAGTGAGAAAGGGGACTGGATCCATGACAGGCCTCTGGCTGTGTGTGGTGCGCACTAAGTCTGGGATGGAGCAGGGCAGGGGCAGGGAGGAAAGTGGCTCTAGATGTGTTGTACTAGCCATTTACATCAAATCACTGATCTCACAGGTTTTCAGTATGGCCAACAGCAAAGTGAGAGCTGTATTATCAGTGGTTTCTTAATTGCAAATGGAAATCGTTTGCAGCTTAGTCTTTCATGAAGGACTATGTCTCTCACACTAGAAGTGAAATTGCACTGGGACTTAGTGCTGTAGCCTTGGGGGCTAACTAGCCTTTGGGATCCGTCCCAATGGTGAGTCCTAGCCTTTGGGATCCGTCCCAGTGGTGAGTCCTAAGGCCCTCTTGATCGAGGGATTGGGGATGCAACTTGGGCAAAACACTCTCTACTATAAATTGTAGAATCAAATTCCAGCCCGAATAGTCAGGACAGCAGTTGCCTCCTCTGCTGTTCTGATGGTCATTGTCGTACACGACTGATTATCATATACTGGTCCTAGGAGGACACCAATCAGCATGGGTAAATCAGGAAACAGCCGCTGTGTGCTTGAGGGATGAAGGTGTCCACCATGCAGGTTTGTTGAAATGTAAGGAAGCCGGAAGGAGTTGACGGGGTCTTGTGGTGCAACCGTGTGGCTGAAAGACATGGTGCTTGCTTCCAAAGTGACAACAAAGTCATCTTCTGACAGGCCCTTGACTGAAGGCTGGGGCTGCATGATGGGATAACCTGTCTAGGCTAGAAACCCCTTGAAGTGTCTCATTGGAAAGACAGTGCTTGAGAAGGAATGCCCATCTGTAACTGCAGCAGTGGTTGTGCGTTGAGGCTGAAAGGATTGGGCAGGGAAGACAAGTGCAGAAAGTGCTTTCAAACGCCAATTGTTTGAGACGTCGATGCCGGATCTCTGTTCAAGCAAGGTGATGGGGTGAACTAATGTGCTTGAATGCGGCATCTGCTGTGTTGGTATGAGTGGGCAGAAAGGTACGCCCCTGTGGCTAATGAACGGTTCGTTGTGCTTTGCTAGACACATCCGTCCTTGTCAATATGCCTTTCTCCCGAGTATAGAGGAAAACAATTATTACCCAGGTCTTCTGCTACTAGTGAGGAGTGGAAGAGATGGACTTAGGGTGATTGTCTCCTGCACAGTGGGCAGTTTTTGGGCCTGCTAAAACTTGGAAGGCAAAGATAGACACCCCTTCATGGGAGGGCTGGCTAGGCTGGCTCCCGTGTGGAGCTGTTGTCACAACCACAGTGGTGCAAACCAAGGGTTGTTGTAGGCAAGGGGGGGAAGAAGGGATGCCTTACAAACTTGGAAGGAATGAAGGGTATGTGTGTCCGGAGTGGCACCTCTAAGTTGGACAGCCTCATCCCTCCTTGTACCAGGTTAGGGCATCTTTAGCCCTGTGGGTGATTGTTGTAGGCAAATGAGTTGGGTTGCCTTGTCCCTCCTTGCACCAAGAGAGGGCATCCTTAGCCCTGTGGGTGGGAAGGGAGTGTGTGTGGGTCCCTAAAGACCAGCCACTACTGATATGTGGAGCATACATTTAGGCGTGAATGAGGCAGTTTTGTCTGCAAGTGCAGTCGTCCTCCGAAAGCAAAGTAGGGATGAATTTATGAAAATGAATACATATATGTGCAAAGGGATTATAAACTTCCATCAACTCAAGTGATGATGTCAGGAATATGCCAATGACAAGAGACTGAGTCACAAAAAATAAGCGGCTGTATAAGCATACCTGTAGCGTGCACAGATATACCTAAGTAAATGGGTAAGTGTGCATAATCAGTAATGGAAAGGAATCTGTGTATGCACCAATATATAAGAGATGTACATACACATATGAATAATGTGCCAGTAATGAAAATGTAGACGCAGACAGTTCTGGGCATTGTGTACAGAATGACACAAATGCAAGTGTGCCTATATTGCTGTGTAGGGAATCTCAATGAATAGATGTCAATGAATAGAGATAGAAATATAATTATACATGTTAATATGAAAATCGTATGAACCTATCCCGTAAGCGCACACACATGTGTATATTGAGGGATAAGTATACGTCTATAAGTGTAAATAGAATTGTGTATAAATGTAGCAAGATATCATATATATATATATTTTTTTTCTTTTTTGTTGTTGTTGTTTTTTTGGTCGTTGTTGTTGATTTTGATAATAAATAGTAAAAGAATAGAAAGGGAAATATTGTGATTTATTTCCTGTTATTGTGTATAACAAGAAAAGAATGGTAATAGGATTGGTTGCCTGCAGAGAACTGTGTGCAAGTGTGCGGGGATGAAGAACCCAAAAGTTCAGTGGCCAATAGCCTGAGAAACAGCAAGAAAGGTGCAGTTGCTGTGCAAAGTTGTGTAAAGTCCATGAATGGGCAGCAGGACCCAATGAGAAACCCAAAAAACATCGTTGGTGGACGTAAGGGAAGTAACTACAGCATCAACCGCCTAGGTTACAAATGCGGAGTTGCCTCCCTCGGGGCTGATAATTGGCGAAAAGGATGGTGTCTTTAGAGCACATATCCCCTGGTGTGACGTTTCCTCGCTGTAGAGGGAGGAGTGTCATGCTGCGTGTGAGAGTCCGTGGTTCAATGCCACCGTAACCGACACAGGCGAATATGGCCGCAAGGGGAATAAATATAATGTCCCTTAGTGCCCTGGGCGTCCCGACCCGAATCGGTCGCCATCAGACGCGAGACGGTTGGGGCATGTGGCATGACGGCACCGTAATCCAGTGTTATAGGCATCGTGGACGAGGGGGTTGCAAGTCCGTCGGCTTGCCGTGGGATGTGCATCCCCCTGTAGCTGAACGGTGGTCCAACCTTGCGAATAGCTCCTGCGAGAGGACCGACGTTCAGCTGTTGTGTGTTGACAGATAAAGGGATAGGCAAGATCGGCCCGAGCACTGCCGAGTAGCAGGATCGAGTTAACAAGAGGCACTCCGACGTGGAAGTGCCGATACTAGTCTGGGTAACAGCAGAGTTAGGCAATGGGGCAGAAGGAACCAGCACTGCCGAAGTTCAATGGGCCATGCATGTACCTGCTCTGTGGGCAAGGGGTGGTGCAGGCGCAAGGTGTGACACCGGGAAGCAGAGTGGTGCATAATTGCTGCAGCAAGTTAGCGATGAGTTGCTGATTGTTTGGTTGAGCAGCTTGCTGAGACGCCATTAGTGGGTTGGAAACGGCAGCAATCGGCGGTGTGGCAGATGGGGTCATCACCGCATAGCTTGGTGGGACCGTGCACGCACCCACACTGTAGGCGAGGAGCAGGGCCGGTGCAAGGGAAATAATTGCGGCGGTCACCGGCAAGGGTGCCCACGCAGGGGTTGCCTCCCTTGGATAGGGCGCTCCGGACAAGGGGGAGGGTGCACGCGTATGGGCAAGCGTGTTCCCTAGTGGTCCACCTTCCTCCCTACGTATGGGGAGGGCATCCCTATGCGCCTTGGTCGCCATTGGATCCAAGACGGTTGAGGCATGCCGCATAGGGGGTTGCGTGATCTAATGTCACGGCTGCCACCACGGACGCATCGCACATAGGGCCCAGTCTAGCGTGCGGATCCAAAGCAAGCATATGGTGTTGTTTCCCCAAACGGATTGTGGCACATTCCATTAGTGCAACTGTGGGTATGGGTAAAGAGACAGAGGAGGTCGACTCATGCACTGCAGACTAGCAGGGCTGAGAAAACACAGATCGCGGATCGATAAAAATGGCATTAAAGGCAGCCCTAACCTGAGTGTGGGGCAACAAACCTGTAGAAGTCACCAGAAGTGTAGGAGGTGGTGGAGGTCTGGAGTCAACAAGAGGGAGCGGAGGAAGTGGAGGAGGCGGCGGGTTGGCATTGTTGTGAGGGCCAGGAGTAGAAGGCCCAGACTGTCAGCGAATCGATTGTGATCGCGCCTTAATTTTAGCGCGATCGCCCAATCGAGCTATATAATTATGTGACCTGGTTGGAGACATAATTTAACAAAAAAAAAAGAATGCCAGAAAATCGACCGACCGACAAAAAATACGAAAAAAAACTTAACCGTATGAAGAGCACAGGAACAGGAGTCATGATGGCTGCTGGAAAAAGAGGGCGCTAGTCAGGGGGGCAAAGGGGAGGTTACCTACTTCCGGGAGGTTATCAGCTGTAGCTACTTTCATTTTCTCCGCATAGGTGGATATTACTTTGCACAGGACAGGAATGTCAGACCCCTGCAGGAGTCTGCACTAGTGGGTCACGGTTAAGTAAGTGTAATTAAATGTCAAACAAGAAAATACACAGGCACACAAATTTTAAAGTCTCAACAAAATCACTTTTAAATTCATACAGCAACTACACATACAGCATGAAAAAAACCTAAAACTAAGCATTCAGAGGATTGACAAAGATTATGCATTATACAAAAACATCACCACACTGATACTGAAGTGAACTTGTCTCAGAGAGTACAGATCATATCACATGAATATCATTGATTGATTTGCTGGTATCTCTGTAAAACAACCATAAAAGAAACACATGTTGCTGGATGAATGCAGGAATTGTGGAATGGGTGAATTAGAGAAGAGGTAATAAAAAAAAAAAGAAAAGAAAAAAGACTGTAATTAACGTAGCATCAATATGCACCATGTACCAATGTAAGACAAACACTATGCAATTGGATTTTCAAACATCAACCTAAACAAGAAGCTATAAACACACTCTCTCTCTCCCATCCAGTAATTACCTGTCAGTTTTGAAGACAAGACACCCCCAATACTGCCATGAGCGATGGTGGAGGTGTCCAAATTATAGGTGTCCTGCAGACGCATCAAGGCAACGGCTGCGCCAGTCAGGTCCTCAGTGGTGGGCAGGTCTTGACGGATGTATTGCAGCTCTGTGTTTAACTCTGTGTCAAAACAGATTGAATGAGTGGTGTCCAATATTTAACATGCAATATAAAACAGATATTCAAAAAAGTTTCACTGAATCTTGCAAGACAATATCAGGCACATGTTCTCTTCTGGATTAAACAACACAAAGAAGACGACGAAGAAGAAGAAATACCAGAAAACATCCAATAAGAATTAGAGTTTAGACAAGAAATATTAATGATAATTTTCTTTTTGAAGTTTTGAGAAGTTCACATATCACAGAAAACACATTTACTTCAAAGACATCTCTAAAATCCACTTTGATAAGAAAATACAAATGTAGCTCTATTTCAAAATGGGTGGCACTGTCACTGTAGTGACACACTCCCCCTGGGGAGTGCAGCCCAAAATTCACACAGAGAAAGCTGTTGTGGCAAAAGGGTGATCAATACAAAACAATACAGTACAGTACAATATTTAAATAGTGCAGCTCAAAATTCACACAGAGAAAGCTGTTGTGGCAAAAGGGTGATCAATACAAAACAATACAGTACAGTACAATATTTATATAGTGCAGCTCAAAATTCACACAGAGAAAGCTGTTGTGGCAAAAGGGTGATCAATACAAAACAATACAGTACAGTACAATATTTATATAGTGCAGCTCAAAATTCACACAGAGAAAGCTGTTGTGGCAAAAGGGTGATCAATACAAAACAATACAGTACAGTACAATATTTATATAGTGCAGCTCAAAATTCACACAGAGAAAGCTGTTGTGGCAAAAGGGTGATCAATACAAAACAATACAGTACAGTACAATATTTATATAGTGCAGCTCAAAATTCACACAGAGAAAACGGTGATCAATTCAATACAGTTCCATTCAATACAAATCGCTAAACTTCAGAGGATGCTTTGGCTTCAGTTTCATCTCCTTTTCACCATTTTCCCCCTTAAGTTTGTTATTTCTTTTCATTATATGGGGTGTATAATTTTACAGGATATTGGACACAGGCCAATAAAAAACTCAGAATGTCCTTTCAGTCAAATATATGTTGTATTACTTTTTCGACATTTATTCTTTAAAGAAAGCCAATGTTCTATCCTAACACAAACCACCTCACGTGCTGGAGGCTGTTTTGACCATAGTGTCTGATAAAATAAAGATATCATCTTTTTGCCCATTTGCTGGTTAAAAAAACAACAACAACAAAACAAAATAATCTCTTCCTTTTTTTTCTACTTTCGATTTATAGGAAAACACCCTTTTTTCTCTCCTTTTTTTATAGTTTAAAAGTCTGGAAAAAACCTTCCCTTTGCCACCTGAGACAATTTGACACATGTTACCTTAACCATTTTCTTCTGTCTCAAAGAAAAACCATAAGGACTATGAAGATCAGAGGTCTGCTTTATTGCTTTCTCTTTAATAATGAAAACCAACTGCAGTATACATCATTACTGTTCACGTTAAAAGACACACTACACACTGTGTGCAACAACAAGACATAACATAAATCAGAGGGACTGGTAGGAAGGAAGACAAAGGAAGTGCGGGGAGGAGTCAAAACTGGGAATTAGGAATATACTGAATACTAATAGAAAGACTGTTTCTGTTTGCTTTACTGACATCCAATCAGTTGTAAACATTAAATACCATGCTTAATACTTTTAATTAGAGTAATTAACTCACCTTGCCAGGAATCATTTCCAAGCATGGGTGAAACATTTTTGTTCCAGTCCAAGGTGAATCGTTTAATCAACAGGAAGGCATTTACTGGATTGCCCAAATAATAGCTGGGATCTGCAAGCGCCTTCTGACTGTGCTGAGCATAATCATCAGCAAGTCTGAAAAAAAATGGTGTGAAACATAAATAATAGTACATTAAATTTCGTGAATTCAAAAATAATAGTAATAATGATAATGATGGTAAGTACTACTACTACTACTGCTACTAACGACAATAACAATAATAATAATAATGATGCTGATAATAATTTTTTTAAATAATAATAATGATTATAATAATAATGTAATTTCAGCATCACTAAAATAATCAGATGGATCAATATTTAAATGCTACTTACGAGTGAGATGCTGCACAAAACAATTTACAGAATTTCTGCAGTTATGTATATATAATCAATAATCAGGTGATAGAGGCCATGAACACACAAAAAAGGGAAAAACAAATGAATAAGTGCATAAACAAACTTAGCTGACTGATCATTTTTTTTTGATGTAGTAATACTTTTATTAGATTTAGTCATCAGATCAGAAATCTGTAAAAGTATGCTTCATAAAAGTTTTTTTATTTCCATAGTGGACTTACCCATCAAGACATACTAAGCTTGAGTCTAGGTGGACTTACCCATCAAGACATACTAAGCTTGAGTCTAAGTAAACAACAACAACAAGAAACAAACAAACATGCAAGCAACTTCATATCAGTTGACAAATCTGATAAAAGTATGACATAGTTGATAGTATGCAGAGTACTTAACAAAAGTTCCTTATTCCTACAAGTGCAACAGTACTTATAAACTAGTAGCTTACTGATGAGCTACCTTTGCTTGAGTCTGTGTAACAACAACTATCAAAATAAAGTATCTGAATGACAATATGCTATAATAAAACCTATAGGGTTAAAACCGTACAAGAAAGAAAAAGATTAATATTTAACCATATTCAAATCACTAGATTTGCAGTATAAATTTCAAGTCACTCAATACTCACTGTTCTAGTTTATTCAACCTTTCTCTTTCTCTCTGCACATGTCTGCGGAGAGTGGAGGCAATGTCTCTTTCCGCATATAAAGTTGCTTCTAGATGCGCCATAGACGTGAACACCTCACACTCCATCACCGGTGCCACGCAGGCAACTATCAGCACCAACTTCCAGAAAGATTCTGGCATTCTGAGATCACTTGATTCCTGGCTTCGTTCCTCTGCCCACAAGAAGATCCCGTTCAGTAACAGGCGGTTTTCCCTTCAAAACACGGATTTCATTCACTGGCTGATAAGTCACAAGTCTCTCACGGCCCCAATGTTGCCAAATTTTGCTCAGGTGCAGACGATCATGATGCGATGGCCTGTGACAGTAGCAGCAGTCTGTCGCTGTGTCTGCAAGTTGTGTTGATGTGAAGGAGAGCAAGCCAAGGGAAATAACGCAACGACACTTTACACTTCCTTGATGCCCCTTGAGCAGTTCAGGAGGACAAGGAGAGGGAAAGAAGGAAAAAAGACAGAAAGAAACAATATAACTAATTGAAAAAAGAAGAAAATTCAGATAATTAAATAACGACTAAGGGTTTTCATTCATTATGTCAGTAATAACCGGACTAACGGCTGATGGACATTGCAGATCAGAAAAAAAATCCAATCCATAGAAAAATCTTTTCTCCACATAAAAAGTGCAGATGTGCAATCTTTTGTAGTACACTGTTCTTAAAAAAAGAAGATACTTAAAAAAAAGAAAAAAAAAGAAATAATAATAATGAAGGTATCCGGCTTCACACTTAAGAAATCGAGTTGCATATTATCACATCAATGTCAATGGCGGCTTTTAGGCTATATCACCCTTGTGCCTGATCACTGATTTGGAATTTTTTCGACTGTTTATGCGAGTGGGGAGCGTGTCGATACTCCCCCGTACACATGCGCGCGCGTGTGTGTGTGTGTGTTGTTGTTGTTGTCTTCTTCTTCAGTTTAGCGTCTTTTAGCCATAAATGTTATTTGACAAAGATAGGGGGGGAAAGACGGCTACTGGTGAGGGAAAAGTAACTGTTCATGTGTGTGTGTGTGTGTGTGTGTGTGTGTGTGTGTGTGTGTGTGTGTGTGTGTGTGTGTGTTGGATAATTACAATTGGTGAAATTTTGCTTAAAAATTGAGAGTTACAATAAAAACATCCCTATAACGAAATGCTAATGATAATAGTAAGCGAACTTGACTAATCAACAAAGATTTGAATCGGTATGATTAAGCATTAATAACCAATATAATGTAATGCGATTAGCAACATATAAACAGGTAAAAAAAGATATTAATTAATTGTATGATTTATTTACGGCATATGGTTTTGAGGGGTGGGGTTATGCGTCAGTGTTTGCATGGATTGTTCATGTTTTCGATTCTTTTTATTGATAGTTTTCACACACACACAGAGCGTTTTGCCGCTGTAAGATTTAGCACGGATAATTCATGTTACATAATTTGTAATACATAAAATAAAGAAGGCAATTAATTTGTTGTGTGTAGCAATTACCGCTCGTTGCATTTAAAAAAACACAACATATTTTCGTTTCGTTTTTATTGATTACTTTCAGACACACACACCCACACACACACGGCGCGTGTGCATACACTGACATTGTTGGACCTCGATATATTATCACCAACCAGTAAAGTTTACCCCCCCCCCCACACCCCTCCCCCTCGGCCCCCCCATTCTTTGGCCAAGCCGCCGCACTATGCTTTGATCCCGCTGCCTGAAACAAACTTCCAACCTTTTATGGGCCACTTTTATGGCCTTTTTATGGCCCCATCTTGGAGCGCCCCACCCCAGATGCAGATGTGAAGGGGCCGACGAGGAGACGTCACACATTTAAGAACACACACACACACACACATACACACATGCACACACACACACGCACACATGAACGCACACACAAACGCACACACACGGACCATCTGACGCCTCCCCTCCCACCCTCATACATTCCCATCGCCCACATACACACCCACCACCCACATACATACATATTCACATAGATAATTCAAATGCACGCGCTAGCATACACAGACACACACACACACACACACACACACACACACACACACACACACACACACACACACACACACATCGACACAGTGAGCACAACAGACACAAAAGTTGTACGTTTTATGACCCAGCAAAGTGTTAGAGATAACACGATGGCAAAGATTTTAGCGCCAGATGATACAGGGTGCGACTGCCGCCGTGCGCGCACGCACGCAAGCACCCACTTACACACACACACACACACACACACACACACACAACTTCAACGTATTTTCACACACAAACACACCCTGTAATACGCGCACGCATATACTAACACATACACACACACACTCATGCGCGCACGAACACACCACCACCACAACTACGCAACTGTTGGGGTGATTCCTGGCGATATTATATACCGCAATATGTTATAGTTTGCATGCAGTGTCGCCGGCGCAGTTGATTTTTTGTTGTGTCATTCCTGCCATACATTACCGGCGACAATAACTGTGTGCATGGCGACAATATGTGCCGCAACATGTGTAAGCCTCGAGTTCGTGAACGAAATGGTTATTTCAGTGAGTTCTGACCTGACTGTGTCTTTTAAAGATCTGATAGCGTGAAGAACTGATTTACTATCAACACAAAATAGAATCTGAAAAACGGTTTTTCGGAAACGAGATCAGTTATACATTTTAACACCATCAGAATCGTTCAGCAGTGAAGAACTTTGGAACTTTCTTGAGGAATCACAAGTCCTGTTCGCGGCCTGTTTATTTGGCCGCCTGATACAGTCCAGGTATGGTTTTCAGTTATCATTTCCAAACCAACATTGCGCAAATTTTTTCAAAACGGAACAGAGTCTCTGTGGGCTTTTCCAAATACAATAGATTGAGCAACACACTAGACGCCACGTTCTTGGCATCAGAGATCTTTTCCCATCCCTCTTGCGGCCAATCAGTGGCAGCCTCTGTGCGTGTGTGTATGTGTGTGTTTGTGTGTATGTGTGGGTCTGTGTGTTTGTGTGCGTTTGTGCATGCGCGAGGGTGTAAGTGTACACAAGTGTCAGGAGAGTTCT
>JAAQRG010322406.1:0-17487 GCA_011634625.1 Babylonia areolata | reverse complement strand
TTCTCTCTCTCTCTCCATCTCTATCTCTCTGTTTGTCTCCCTCACTCACTTACAAATACTAACAGGTTCCTTCACAGACTTACGCCAATATATGTATTTTAACTTTTTCAATATGTGAAAACATAAAAACATTTGTTTCCATTTTTTCCCCTCACTTTTTTGACTGATATAATCTACTGACCACACTGAAAAATAAAAATTAAGAAAAAACACAAAATAAGAAGAAAAAGAACAAAAATATTCTTGAAGAGAATGAAACATTGTTCTGACATAAATCTGCATGCAGATTTAATATTGTGCACTGGCATGGTTACACCAGGCCATGTGAGGCTGACGGAGGTAGATGCAAAGTAATTTCTTTATACAATTTTTGTCAGGGACTTCTTATTCTTTTTTTTTCTTTTTTTCTTTTTTTTGTGCTACATCATCTGAACTGTTTCAATGGCATTACTCCAACACCACTCATTCTGAGTCACCCAGGCACACGCACACCTGGGCTCACCTGTCACAGTCCCAGTGCTGGTGGTCCACAGCAAAACATCGATGTCAGGTTGTCAGGAGGCCACACACCAGAGGAGACCCTGTACTGCTGCTGAGTCACTCCGGTGGTGTTCAGTAGTGCCTGTTTGTTCTGATTTAACTTATTTAGGACAACACCTAAACTAAGCCCCCTACTGACGACAATAATGGCTTGATCACAGAGCCAGACTGAGTGAGCGCCTCCCCTAGAGTAGAGACCGCCACCACATCGCTCCAACGATGGGACTCCTCATTCTTTGTTATCATGAACTCTCTTGACAAGCATATTTCAAGCTGCACATCTAACACTGTTCACTTCAATTCCTGGCAACAACAAAACCTTCACTCTGGTAAGGGGAATACACACACACACACACACACACACACACAATCAATCAATCAATCATTGGATACAGTTTGGACTGTCTGTATTTCTAAAGACATGAACAAAAAACAACAAAACAAAACAAAACAAAAAACACCAGTGTGGCGTTGTAGTTTTATTATCTAATCTAAATCTTTTTTTTTTCAACTTTCAAGGAAGTATCAAAGCATGAAGTCTGATCCGTAATATATTACACACATTTGTTTAAAAAAAGAAAAGCAAAAAAAGCCTGACCTCCATAGAAACCCAGTGCGCTGATCAGGTCTTGAGAGCCAACCCAAAATTAGTATAAAACATTAACATCAACAAAATCAAATCATTAAACAAAATTTGTAAAACAAAGTAAATACACTGAAATATAAAAAAAAAAATTTTAAAATACAATACTGGGCGGACTGTGGCTGGTGACCGATGAAGGCAACGAAGTCAACGATCTTGGCACGTTAACTGATGATGACTGGAATCAGTATTATCAGTCTGTAACAATCTTCTCGCACTGCTCTTTTGTTTCAAGCTTGGCACATACAACTCGCACACACACAAACCGAAACACATGCACCGTGCAATAATGGTCGAGTGGTTAGTGCACCTGAGAAGTCAGCAAGACCTCCTAAGTTTGAACCTCACTTGAGTGGTAGTATATCATTCCCAACCACCTTCAGCACAGGTATGTGCACACAGTGTTCCTTCAGAGACATGATAAACTAAGTTCCTATCCTGCATGCACTCTGTGCATGTGAAAGAACCCACGGCAACAAAGGCAGTGTCCCAGGCAAAAATCATGTACAAAAAAAAAAAAAAATGTACCATAATGTTGATAAATACACAACCTACTTACACGGACAATAGGGGAGAAAAGAACAGGCTGTGCTTTTCTTCTTTTTTTTATTTTTTATTGTGGCCAGTTTCTTCATGAAAAACAGACTGAATTTCTGAGTCAAATGTCCATTGTGACAGAAAAAAATACAATATTACAATGCAAAACCATCTTATGCAATAAACACACGTTAAAATACAAATAGTATTCATGCTTTCACATATCCTCCCCACAAAAAAAACAAAACAAACAAACAACAAGAACACATCTTTCTTGAAAATATGAAAAATATATGAGTGATTATATCAAAAATGAAAAAAAAGAAAAGAGAAAGGAAAAATCACCAAAAGGAGAAAAAAAAAAATAACAAACAAACAACAAGAACACATCTTTCTTGAAAATATGAAAAATATATGAGTGATTATATCAAAATGAAAAAAAAGAAAAGAGAAAGGAAAATTCCACAAAATCAGTCAATGCCACATCTCCAATGCTATCTATAAAAGTGTACAAAATATAAACTACCTGGATTAATTTCCACATATATACAAATGTACATGCAACATCATTTCAGACAATAAATGCATAAAATTCAATCTTCATACAACACTTCGCGTGTGTGTGTGTTTTGAAATCTCTCTCTCTCTCTCACCACATACATACATACATACATATATGTGTGTGTGCGCGCGTGCGTGCATGCGTGTGCGTGTGTGTAAAAGAAATAAAATATATATAAATACATATATTTTATGAAAACAGAGACAGACAGAGAGCAAAAGGAAAATACAAATCTATGAAGCCCAAACAACACCACAGATCCTTGAATGACAGCAATTTTTTCCCATCTTCACCCAAGAACTGTGCTGAGGCATACATCATCTCATCTTGGTGGATCAAGCAAGTTATCATTTTCCAACCTTTCAACCAGATATATTTGTCAACAATAAGGAACTGAACACCACTCTTTGAAGACTACTGTGTGTGGCTTCATCAACAAAAGTCTGACATGCAAATTTTCAAGCTCACCAATGTCAGGGCAGTTGTTTTTGTGTTTTTTTCTTTTTTCTTGTTCTATGTGTGTGTGTGTGTGTGTGTGTGTGTGTGTGAATCATAATCTAAAAGTAATGATTCCCCAATCGACAAGAATTCAAAACGAGCTGTTCTGTGGTTCAAATTTGGATTTTCATCTTGGAAAAAGAAACTTTAAAACCAGCCACTGTGCACACTGATAGGCAGTATGTCAGCGAACGATAAAAACCATAAGGTATTCTGCACAGCAGCAGAGCTAAAACTTCCCGAGTCAAAAAGGTTATCTGGGCTGATATCCTTACATGGCTGAAAGAGTTCATCATGACCAATGCAATTATTCTTTGCTTTATTATTTATCAAACTATTGATCTTGGACACTGTTGAAAAAAATTGATTTTTAATCAATCTTAAATAAAGTGCCTTTTTTTTATAATTTATCTTTTAACATGAAAATTTCACATAACATTCATGAAGTGTCTGTTAATGCAAAATTAATATTGACCAACACAGAAACGCTACAAGTAAAGAAAGTCTGTGCAAGATAGTTTGGGGTGGAAAAAAAACACACACCACCCTATGAATCAGAAACACATGTAGATAACCAACACCATTTCAAATGTTCAATGCGCAATAGCTTATCTGATGAACTGAACCCATTTACAATATCACAGATCTTTGACCTTAAACCTGTTATCGTGTCCCTTTTTGTATAAGACTTTTCACACAAACACACACACACACACACACACACACACACACATGCGAGCGCACAAAGGACTGTGTCATGTTTGCACAATGATATCAACTCGAATTTCTTGAGAAGGTCAGCTCCCAAACATGGCAACATGCTTGCACTGCTAAAACCTTCCGCACAGAAGAACATTTTTACAGTACTACATCTTTATCGTCCATAACATTAGGTTGTCTGAAGGCAACGCTATCATTGTCAACGGCTGGTAAATCCTCTGCCAGTCCCCACGACTTGCTACCCATGTGATCTGCAACACAGTGAACACAACGCAGGAATGAACAAGTTTATTCAAAGATCTCTCTGACAACAAACAATACAGTAAACAACCTATATGCACAACTGCCTTGTCATCTTAACTGTATCAAGATCTCTCAATCGTTAATGTATATGCATAACTACTAGTGTCTTAATAAGTTAATTCCCTTCATGAGTAAGTATTAACATACAGAAGATCAAGTATGCGTGTCCTATGTCATACCTAAAAATGCCTATTCATTGATCTGTATAAGAGCTGAGTCCATCTTTTAAGAATATTCAATCTAATTTGATTTTGAATCACAAGGACAGTTCTTTCATATGTTATTCTTCCACATATCAACCAATAATCCCCTCCACCCCTGACTCGTAAACATTATGCAAAATTATTTCTAGTCCAGCAATTTTTCTTTCATTTCAAAGCCTGCTCAGATTGGTAATGCTCAAAATCTGGTGCTCCAATCAATGTCAAACCATTCATTATCTCTGTCAGACAGAATTCTCTCCACATTTTCTATCCCTTCATCAACAATATCTTATTCTTTAAAAGAATTTTATGCTACAAGTATTTTCTTTTTAATATGTCAATATCATTGAAAGACAGACAGACAGAGACAGAGAAAGAGAGACAGTGAGGATGACAGAGAGGCAGAGACAGAGAGAGAGAAAGTGTGCACGTGTCTGCATAAGTGTATGTCACATGCATTTGTCAATGTGAATGCTTCCACAAAAGTATCATAATCAATTAAGTAATTAATAAATTATTCATTATAGAAGAAGCAAAGACTTTGACATGGGAGTACTTGATAATAATTTATTTTTAAAGCCCACAGAATTGCCTATCAATTATTCTCAAAAATGAATAATTTATCCTTCATTCTCAATGTCTCCTTTTCTTTTTTCATTCTTTTTTCCTCCCATGCACACACACACACACACACACACACACACACACACACACACTTGCGTACTGGACAGTTTAACTCATCCTGTTGAAGATAAAACTCCCTTCCATTTACTGCTGTGTAGATGATTCAGCTTCCACCATTTTCAAACTACAACATCGACATGGCAATACATTTTTTTTTTTCCTCCATTTCTGATACAGCATCTCACACATCCAGAATCAGATCAGTCTCTAAGTGTCATTCAAAACAAGAATGGTTCTGTGCACTATGTATGTGATGGGAAAGGCAACAATACCACTGTCGTCATGACTCACTATCAACAACAATAGTGGATCCTGTTCTACAAATGACAAAACCCAGTGCAGTTTCTCAGAAAGCCACTCCCACAGCCCAACAATACCATTGACATTCATGACTCACTATCAACAACAATAGTGGATCCTGTTCTACAAATGACAAATCCCAGTGCAGTTTCTCAGAAAGCCACTCTCACAGCCCAACAATACCATTGTCATTCATGACTCACTATCAACAACAATAGTGGATCCTGTTCTACAAATGACAAATCCCAGTGCAGTTTCTCAGAAAGCCACTCCCACAGCCCAACAATACCATTGTCATTCATGACTCACTATCAACAACAATAGTGGATCCTGTTCTACAAATGACAAATCCCAGTGCAGTTTCTCAGAAAGCCACTCCCACCCCTCAGCTGGATATGTGAAGGCTAGAATCCAACATAGAATTGTTTGTCTTTGCTTTCAGTGTCTCCAACAACAATATGCCATCATATCTTCCTGAAACTCTCCATCTATACCATCCTTCAAGGATGCTACGCTCTCTTGACACCTTTCTGCTCACAGTTCCTTGGTTCCTCAGTTCTCCTTTCAGATTTTTGGTTGAAATCTTTCTCTTGTCTTTAGCCCTACTGTCCGGAACTCTCTGACTCTGTCCATGAGAAAAAAAACTCCATCCTTTTCAACTTTCAAGAAGAATATAAAAGATGAACCTTTTTGAAATTCACCTCTCCTGATGCCAGCCCCAGTGCACATTTGTGCTTGTTTCTGTTCACATGAGTATGTTGTTGAGGTGTTGTGTGGCGGGGAGGGTAGGAGGGAGATTGAGAGTAATTCTTAAGTATTTGACCTGAGTTGCACATAATTTGGGCACTGTGATGAACGTAATTGTCAAACCTGTCAAATCCTTGCAAGACTTTAGAGTAGAACTTTCATCATTTGAGTATTGTAAACCAATGTCTGGCAGTAGCAGAACCAGCACCTAATTGTAGTTCCAACTAGAATTTGAAAGAACAGGAAAAAAACGACACTGTTGCCACTTTCCCCATTTAATATGCCTGGAAGTTATAAATCGAGTCAACACACAGTGCACACAGCATGCTTTGAACTTAGTTGGAAATCAGTTTAACAGGTGTTTGTTGTTTTTTTGCTGTAAGCTTTGAAGGAATACTTTGCAGATGTTCATTTCTTTGCTGCCAATGTCAGTTTGTCACTGGCTTTTCTTTTTGCACACATTCTCTTACAAAATGGTTTCAGTTTCACACTCAGTTTCTCAAAAGGCATCACTGCGTTTGGACAAATCCATATACACCACACCACATCTGCTAGGAGGATGCCTGACCAACAGCACAACCCAAAGCGCTTGTCAGGCCTTGAGTGCATGCATATATTTATGTAATCTATCAGGGTGGATTTCTTCTATCTAATTTTGCCAGAGGACAACACTTACGTTGCCATGGGTTCTTTTTCAGTGCACAAAGCATGTACTATATATTGTCTCATCCGAATGACATAACTCCCAGTATGATTTTCCAGTCAAACTTGGGAGAAAGGGCAAAACCTGGACTTTGACCCAGACCCTCACGCACACTGTATTGGTAGATAAGCAACTTAACCACTCTGCTACCTTCCTCCTAATGAACAAGACAGTGCCAGAGGGAAATAAAAACCAGACAGGTATGAGGGCTGGAGGCAACATGCTTAACTCTAGTTCTCAAGAACAGACAGGTATGAGGGCTGGAGGCAACATGCTAACTCTAGTTCTCAAGAACAGACAGGTATGAGGGCTGGAGGCAACACACTAACTCTAGTTCTCAAGAACAGACAGGTATGAGGGCTGGAGGCAACACACTAACTCTAGTTCTCAAGAACAGACAGGTATGAGGGCTGGAGGCAACACGCTAACTCTAGTTCTCAAGAACAGACAGGTATGAGGGCTGGAGGCAACATGCTAACTCTAGTTCTCAAGAACAAAGTGGAGGAAGAACATCTGAACTCTGACTGGCTCAGGCTGATCACAAGCCACAGAATGAAATCCTCACTGGCTGCAAGTACAAAGCCACCTACATCACAGACCAAGTTTCCAGACCTCTCTTTCCCACTCTGCACAAGTTAAGTTTTTTTTCACAGCATTGACCAATCAATCTATCAAAGAAAAAGAAAACACACCTTGATTTTTGCTACTTAAGTGTAGCATTTTTGTCATGAGTACTGCTTGATTTTTGCTGCTTTAGTGTAGCATTTTTATTGAGTGTAGTAGCACTGCATTCTGAAGCTCAGCAGAGCATACCATGCACAAAACGTAGCAGCTGGCAAATCTAGACACTGACATTAAAGAGCCACTAAATGCACAAGGTTAGCTGCAGAACACATCATTGCATCCATGACAGTGACTGAAAGTCTGATGAATAAAGTCTGAAAGATGTGTGACATGAACAACATATTTTTCAACCCTTCAGTACATCATTCAGGATCTCTGTCTTGTAAGTACATCGGCAACACCACTGATCATACAGTTGCTTGAGTTTGACGCATGGTTATGCATGTGTGGGTGAATGTGTGAATGTTTGTCTTCATGTTTGTCTACATTTATTTGCTTATTTATCATCATTGTTGTCTTATTTATTTATTATTATTATTATTATTATTATTATTTTATTATTATTATCATTACTACTACCCTTTTTTTATATCATAATTATTATTTATTTATTTATTTATTTATGTAAGCTTATCTATTATTTATTCACTTTTTTTCTTTCTTTTTTTTTCTCAAGGCCTGACTAAGCACGTTGGGTTACACTGCTGGTCAGGCATCTGCTTGGCAGATGTGGTGTAGCGTACATGGATTTGTCCGAACGCAGTGACGCCTCCTTGAGCTACTGAAACTGAAACTGACGCATGGTTTGTGAGAAATATGTTGCCACTTTGAGTGACTGCCAAGTGCCAAGATGTGTGAGGGATAAGTACACAACAAGCACAGGAACAACTCTTTCAGGCAACCGATGCTGCAACAGTCTGACAGTAAGGAAGCATTAGAGTGCGGGTCTGACAACGCTGTGTTAGAACACGCTGTCAACCGTGCTCTGCTAACCATGGTGTGTTCTGGTACAGTTAGGAAGAAAGAATCATCCAATGCTAAGAAAAACATGTTATTAAACTATCCAACCTGCCGAAGGGAAAGCCAGTTCGCAACATGGAACACACGGAGACCCAAGCATGTGCTTTTCAAAAGTTGCCTGCGGACATCAACAGAAAGCACAACTGAAGCTACATTTCTGTTGTTACACTGTAAGATCTGAGAATCAGACTTTTGCTCTGCTTTCCAAGTCAATGAAATGTGGGATGTTTTGTTGTTGTACATCATGTCAATTTCGTGAACTGGACTGTATGGTTTAACTATAAAAAACCTTTTCATCTTACTCTCTCACACATTCATGTTAGTGAACACACACACACACACACACACACACACACACGCATGCATGCATGCATGCATGCATGTGTGCATTCTTACAAACCTGCTAAACCTTAACTAGGTTTGAAAGTGGCATTTTCATAATTAATTTGAGAGTAGCAAAACAGTAAATGAGAGCAGCAGCACCAATACATAATCATACCAAAAAAATAAAGATACCCCCCCCCCCCTAAAAAAACATTCACAATGCCATAAATTATGATTCATAATTTCTGATGATGATAGCAGGCAATCATAGTATAGTAGGAATAGGCCAAATCAAGTGAACGCAAGGGTGTGAATGAGTGTTTCTTTGTTTTGTCTGGAGTTGTTTTTTTGGCAGGAATGGATGGGAATGAGGAGGGGGTGGGGGTAGTACACAGCAGTTTTCATTGAAGCATAAAAGTCATACAGATTTCTCAGAGAAAAAACGATGAAAGCAAAATCAACTGACCCAAATTATTTTTCGCTCACAGACACACACATTTTTATCTTTTGCTCACCAACACACAGGTTTTGTCATACCTAAAGTTGTGAACTGGAATGTGAATGCTGCCACTTGGGCAACTAACATCAAACACTTTGCTAAAGTTTTACAACAATCCATGCAAATATTGTTTGTTATATTCATTGACCTTTCAACCTTTCCCTGTCATTATTGTGGCTTTCTGGCTTGGATATTCTAAACATCAAACAAAGAAACCAATAAAATGGCATTCCAAATGGTGGAAAAAAGAGCTGGATATTGTTTCTGTTATCAATTCTATAAAGCATAAAGCATGAAACTGCAGACCTACTGCGAAAAGATTTTGTGTAAAACTGCATCAGTCGATTGAACCAGTTCATGCTTCTAGCTCATCATCAGAAAACAAGATTTTGTTGAAAGTTCTGTGCAGGAGAATGAATGTTTCCACTTAAGCCAGGCAGTACTATACACTGGCAATTCATTGTATTAACCCACTGCCTGCCTTTGGATATGCTGTATTGCCATATGCCTACTGGACTTTCTTGCATATCCGATTTTCATCAGCAATTCACGTTTGATTTCCAAGGGAAATGACCTGCTCTCTTTCTCTCCCTGTCTTCTAGAATGTTTAAGGATTGTTCACACCCCTTGGACCTGTTTGGTTTGCACTGTTTTGACTTAAAGGCAGTGGAAAATTCCTAAGTCACTTACTGACAAAGCAGGTCCAAATGGCGCAGACCCATCTTGGCTTTACAGGATCAGGAAAAAAATGAATGACACAGACAGAAGGAAAGAAAACCTGTGAGGGTTATAACTCAGGTGTGGGTTCATATTATGATGATAACAGTCACCACCAACTTTCATGGCACAAAGTGAAAAAGTAACAGTGATGTAAGTTTTGTGCCAGAGACTGATTAGTCTGTATCTGAAGCAGGTCAGACGCAAAGTGATGGTGAACATGAACCAGCTGCTGACACAAGCACTGCTGTTACACATATGTACCATGGAAAGGGAAGGGAGCTTAGCAGAGGGGTGATCAGTCAAGCTTACAACCAGTCAGGGGATAGGGTCACTGGCCAAGGGATATGGTCCAACTAGCTGCATGCCAAAACACCGCTGGCTGGCCAGTTTGTTTTGGATGAAGCACTTGGATAATGCTAGGCCATAGGCACCCAAACAAAACAAATTTTACTGGAAATCCCCCAATTGGCCAGTTTATTTTTGATGAAGCACAAAGTTGATGCTGGGCCATAGGCACCCAAACGAAACAATTTTTACCAGAAATCCTGGAACTGGCCAGTTTCTTTTTGATGAAGCACTAGGGTAATGCTGGGCCATAGGCACCCAAAGAAAACAATTGTTACCGGAAATCCTGAATTTGGCCAGTTTCTTTTTAATGAAGCACTAGGTTGATTTTGTCATAGGCACCCAAAGAAAACATTTTTCTGGAAATCCTGGCATTCACTGTGAAGAAGAGAATCTTAAATCAGCTGATTTCATGGAAATACTATTCTTTGACTAGGGTTTAGAAACAACAATTACAACAAATGTACAAACAAATCAAAACTAGTTTATCACTTGGTTGAAGTACACTGCATGAGCACTAATCATAATAAAATTTCTTTGTGTTTGAGGAATTAGTGCATGTTTTTTGGTACTTAAAGTGAAAACCTCAAGTTTTTCATCAGCACACAGGAATCACAAAATTTGCAACATTTTCTGCAGGCAAGGGAGTGCCAATAAGACATCACCTGACATCCTGTAAAAAGTGTTGCCATTGTGCCTATAAGACATCCAATGGCGTCCTACATGTATTTCGAATTTTCCTTCATTGCAGTTTGGTACAATGAACATAAACTCTGGATGGTTAGTTTAATGTGTCTGGATTATGAACATACTATTTAAGTGAGCATTCATCAGGTGGAAGACCCCTTTTTTCTCAATAATGATGACAGGCATATATCAGACAATAATCATGCTATTTCCAGCTGTATGTTGTTTGTTTTCTGTCTGAGTATCATTCAGCGGAGGAGGAAACATTTAATGCATAAAAATTGTTATCTTCACTTTGAAATGCCTAGATTCAAAATATTTGGGGGAAAAGCCTGGATTTAGAAACCTGATTCATTTTCCTTCACAAAAATGTTTAGTTTTCTTCTTTATCTCCATAGTTTTTGCACTAGTACCTTATTAATTACCCCTGAATCCTCAAAATTCCCTGGCAAGGGGAGAGCACATTTTTACAAAATTCTCTGGCACTTAACTCGTTAATATGCAGAGAACTTTTACAATCAAATTTATGAATATTTTAACCTTTTCCTACCTGAATCACAACTTTCTAGCTTATCAACAGTGTTACTGGTTACTGATTTTTTCACTGAACAAAAGTAATGCAACCACAAGAAGAAGGAAAATCCTTAAAAGGAAATGTAACAGACATCCCGACCTGTATGTTCATCTCATCTCAGGGGGCAACCCTTCACTCGTCAGCGGCAGTCAATGGATTAACAAGACAAAGGGGACAGACCAGTCAACAGACAGTTTTCTCACAAACAGATGCACCAACTGACTCAGACAGATAAAATGAAAACTCATATTGGATGACAGTCACGCAAAAAAAAAACCCACTAGAATGATTCTCCACCTTTGGCACCAAATTCCCAATTGGTATCATCGTCTGCTTTTTGACTCACTTTTGCAAGCAAAGTGAGTCTATGTTATAACCCAGTGTTCGGTTGTCTATCTGTGTGTGTGCGTGTGTGTGTGTGTGTGTGTGTGTGTGTGTGTGTCTGTGTATCCGTGGTAAACTTTAATATAGCCATTTTCTCTGGAATATAGTAGGAAGAAAAATATTCACAGTCATACCAATAACTGTTTGAACGTCTCCCGATTTTAATAGTATTTCTGAATCATTAACGGTTTATTTCATTGATGCTGGTTCTGGATTCCGAAAACACTGTTTCCCCTTTGCAGCTGCCCGGACATCTTGTAATAAGACGCCATGACCACATTTTTCTTGTTCACAATCAAAAGCAAAAAAATACAAATTCTGGACAGAACACATACAGTGACACTAACTACATTATTGACGTGTTTACTACATATGAATATTCTAAAGTGGATACTGAATTAACTAGAATGAACGTAAAAGAAAATTTTAATCAACCGTTTCACAAAGGTCAGCCTTGTCAACACTGGTTTGTGCAGATCTTGACAACATGTTGCAAATCCTGACATGATGGCAACGTCTCTTTTACCGCCGAATTAAGAGAATTTCTTAAATAATCATTGAAGTGTTTACTGCATATGAATGTTTTAAAGTGGATACTGAATTAACTAGAATGAACAGAAAAGACAAATTGAATGGACGGTGTCGTACTTTCGATGCTTGTCAAACACGGATTTCGGCAGATCTATAAATACTGGACACATATTGCAGTATGTTTAAAGCGATGGGAATGTCTTCTTTACCTCATACTTGAAAGAAATTCTTCAGTGCATGAGATATACCAAAAGAACATGATTTAAACAGTGTTTTCACTTTGATTACTGTTCTCGATTTATTCCGCTAAATGTATGCGCTTAAATAATAATTTTTAAACGTCATCATTGAATGCCATATTAGTGCAGTGCACAAACCCACATCCTGGGTTTGAATCTGCTTTGAAGTCTTTTTTTTTTTTTTGTCTTTTTTAAACGCAAAGCTTTATATAATCATAATAATGAATAGAGAACACATTTCAACAAACTAATTCATATCAGTTTTTTTTCTTTTTCTTTTCAGTGTGTATCACAAGTGAGTCTTAAAGGCCTTGCCTTTCTTGTCTTTTTAGTTATTTAAATTTTCAAATTGTTGTTGAAATTTTTGCTACTTTAGCATTGCCTTTTTACTGCCAACACAGCAGCATAGCATTTGGAAGCTTAGAGAAGTATACAAAGCTCAAAATATAGAAGCTGGCAGGCTTGCTCTCAAATGCACATTCACATGCATTCACATAAAACAAGCCCAGTCACAAAACACACACACTTAACACACACACACACACACACAAACAGTTTTCATATATACAGGTGTGCTTACTCTCTTTCTCTGTGTCTGTTTACATTTCTCTCTCTTTCTCTGTCTGTCTCTCTCTCTCCCTTGGTCTCTTTCTGTACAATGATGTCTGAACGTACATAATCTTTATTTCTGGTCCACTCACCTGATTCTATAGAAATATTACTGTGCATCTGAGAGTTGCGTGACAACTTGACTGGACGCCTATCAGCCGACAAGTTGTTGTTGGATTCTTTGCTGGGGACGCCGCGCGCCGACAACTTTTCTGTCTCTTCCTCCGTTGGTTCCAGCCCACTCTTCCAGACTTGTTTCTTTCCCCTATGGCTCAGGCTGTCAGTCCCAACAGTGTAGATGTCTGTGAAAGAGGAAATCAGCGTGCAGTTAACAATCGTTATGATGGCATTCGGATTGCTCAGTAACTCAAAATACTTGATGAGGCATCCCCGTTAGTTTCAGTTTCAGTTTCAGTAGCTCAAGGAGGCGTCACTGCGTTCGGACAAATCCATATACGCTACACCACATCTGCCAAGCAGATGCCTGACCAGCAGCGTAACCCAACGCACTTAGTGAGGCCTTGAGAAAAAAAGAAGAAAAAAAAGGTGAATAAATAACAGATACGCTTACATAAATAAATAAATAAATAAGTAATAATTATGATATAAAAAAAAGGTAGTAGTAATGGTAATAATAAAAAAATAAAAAAATAAATAAATGAATAAATAAGACAATGATGATAAATAAGCAAATAAATGTAAAACATGAAGACACACATTCACACATACACCCACACATGCATAACAGATATGCACCAAACATGCAGTTTCACAGTTATGAAAGCACAGTCAAATACATATAAACGTACATGAGCTCCAACACAACACACACACACACACACACACACATTACCCTGCACCTCCTCTACCCCCCTCCTCCACACACTCATTTCTGGTCTATGTATCCCCCCGTTAACTACAATGAACTTTTCAAAGAAAAGACTGATTGCAAGAAAATACTGTGAGGTAAACTATCAAACAGCACAATGAAGCACACTAAGATTGCTGACATCAGTTTAAAAAAACTACATTAATATGGTCATATAACAAGATCTAATGGCCTTGCTAGAACAATACTCCAAGAAGAAAGGGAGACGGAAGGGATGACAGAAAAAAATGATGGACAGAAAAAAATGATGGACAGACAACATTGCAGACTGGAAAGGAAAACCATTTCTAGAAACCCAGACTTTGACTTTGACACACAGTCTAACAGACCTAAATGAATCTGGTGAACAGGTCTTCTGTGTGGCACCCAGATGACTCTTCACATGGTTATGGGAGAAGAGGACGACACACAAATGGAGGAAGAATGATTTGAACAAAAGTATTATAACCAACAAGAACATCCTTTATTTACTTCTGCATGCCCTTGGTCTCATTTGGAACTAGATCTGTGGTTGGCTGAAATCAGTCCGACTTTCACAGATCAGAGTCAAGCAATGTCACAGTCGACTATTATTAAATGTTCCTTTTTTTTTTCTCCTTTGCTTGATGGTTCATCTGCTATGTCTGTCTTAATTTTAGTTGGTTTTTTTTTTACTTTTTTTGTTTTGCTTTTTTTTTTAAGATTAGACATTTACTCATGATTTTTCTTTGGTTTTTTTGCGTGTCTTTTTTTCACATAAGCCATTTATTAAATGTTACAAAAACTGCACAGATATTTTTTTTTTTTTTTTTTTTTTAACCAAAACACCCTTACACATGCCCTTCTAGTTGTTTGGTAGCTCCAAAACATTGCTTAACTCACCATCTGAACATCACTTCTGTTCCTTCTTTACTTTAAAAAATGAAATAAAATAAAATAAAATAAAATAAAAACAAAATAGAGTAAAAATTAATGCATCTTCCTTTCGAGGTCAGCTCACCTCCCCCATCCAAAGAGGTCAGTAACGGCTGAGGTCGTGGGGTCAGCTCCAAATCGCCACCTGCCGCCTTCCCATTCTGCCTGGCAGCGCCAAGCTGCCGCAACCTCTTCTTCTTCACCTTGCGGGTGCGGGGCGTGTCCTGGTCGCACTCTGCATCCCCGCCATCCAGCGGTCGAGGCATGCGGGTGATCCCTGCTGCCAGCATCTCCCGGGAGGGGAAGTCGTCGTGAGTGGAGACCCGGATGTTGGACAGGGTGGTGGAAGAGTGATCCGTGTGGGAGTTGGTCAGCACCGGCTGGCTTCTCGGCGTGGCGATGATGATGTGACCGTTGTCTTCTGTCGTCGCTGTCGTCGTTCTGTCACCGGACTGCTCGGCAGACGGGTCGGTGCTCCGAGGCGTTCTCGTCTTCTTCTTCTTCTTCTTTTTCTTGTTGTTCGCCTCCTCCCCGTCCTCCAAGAACGGAGTGCCCAGAGGCTTCAAGGGCGGTAAGGAGGAGGGCACAGCTCTCGGGCTGAACACCCTCTCTCCATCCTCTCTGGGAGTGAAGATTCTCTCCACCACTTCTTCTTCCCCAACATCGTTGGGTTCGGTGGTCTCCATGTATGAGCCTGCCTTCCGAGTGCGGGTGGAATCAGGAACTTTGGTGAAGAGAGCTTCCTGAGATGGCTGCTGCTCTTTCATGGTTTCCTTCAGTTCTTTGTATCGTTTTTTCTCTGCTTTCAAGGCTTCTTCCTGTATGGGGGGAAAGGTGGGAGGGGAGGGATTGGGGGGTGGGGGTGGGGTGGGGTGGGGGTTTTGGGGGGAAGACAAAATATAAGATTATTGTTTGAGACGATGATGAGTTTATTGTCAATGTAATGAAGCAAGAAACATCTGACACAAAATAATCAAGCAAAAGATTATCAAAGCTGAAGGAAAAATCAGCTGAAAACTTAGGTAGAGTAAATGGCTTAATATAAAAATTGAAATAACAGCAGGACACAAATACATGTATATACAGTACACACACACACACACACACACACACACATGCATATACAGTACACACACACACACACACACACACATGCATATACAGTACACACACACACACACACACACACACACACACACACTGACATCCAACCTTTTTCTTCAATTCATTGAAGTCCAACGGCTTGAAAGGGTTCCCATCAACACCGTCTTCGTCACCATCATCCTTCTTCTTCTCCTCAAGGCCCAGTCTCTGCTGTTCCTCCTGTTCTTTCCTCTCTCTGGAAATGCCACAGACAAACAGGATATTTTGCTGTGAAGAGAAAAGGCACTGTCATTTCCATGGGGGACAAGAACGGGAAAGTAACATACAACACAGAATGATGTTCTTTAAAAGTTCAACACAGAACAACGCTCTTTCAAAGTACAACAGAGATCAATGCTCTTTCAAACGCACAGCCATGATCTTTCAAAGTCCAACACAGATCCATGCTCTGTCAAAGTCCTTACAGTTTTTACTGACACTAGAGTCACGGTCAACCCCTTCCATGTAACATATGTATCTATGACTGCCAATTACAAATCTTTCACTAGTTTCAGTTACTCTTATCTTTCATTATCAGTTTTCTCCCCCTCCTCTCCTGGTAGTGAACAATAAATATAATAATTATGATAAAAATAAACACTCATCCAGCACTTTTCCTCAAATAGAGCTCAAAGCGTTCAGCATGTACAAAACTCATTAAGTATAAATAATGAAAGAATAAAACAAAGCAATTAGTACAAACTTCAAACAGACATCATAACACAACTCGTCTATTTCTCTCTCTCTCTCTCTCTCTCTCACTGCTCTTTTCAGCTCACCACTTGCTGCTCAAAAGACGGACTATACTTATACAATACTTATTTCTTGTTTAATATTTCTTTCCCTCAACCTCATTTAAGTTTACAATGAAAAAATCAGAAGTTCAGGATAGCAGCAGTCAGTAAAAGCCATTGTTAATCAAGTATTCATTGAAGATACCCACACAAATGATATTTCACAAGAGCCACAAAGCTGAGCAGGATACCAACAGAGAGAGAAGTTCTTCACAATTTAAAACAAAGTCAGAAATCTCATGAGCAGTCTTTGGCTGCTGCATTCACACGGCGAACAGAACCCTCACCCTACAAAACTCAATTTTTTTTTTCAATAAATAGAACAGGTACAACATCCCACCGTTCTTCTCTCTGCTTGCGCACACGTTCACGCCGAGCGGCAGCCTCGATCTTCTGGGCCTCAGCAGCGGCCTTCATGTCTGAGTCAACTCTGGTCTTAAGCTCCTCCCAGCGACTGTCAATCATGGCCAGCAGCCAGCGTAGCCCCTCCTTCAAGCTGCGATCCATCTTCCTCCCACTGCCCTTGATGGCGCTGCATGCCTCCTGTACATTGGAGGAAGGTGGCAGAATGTTTAAGATGCTTTTATGCGAATACAGTCTTTGGGTTCAAATCCCAGTCTCACCCTTTCTCCCAAGTTTGATTGGGAAATCAAAACTGAGCTTCTAGTCATTTGGGTGAGATAATGAACTGAGGTCCCGCGTGCAGCATGCACTTGGTGCACTAAGAAAGAGCATGTGACAACATAAAGGTGTCCTCTGGCAAAATCATGT
>JAAQRG010322402.1:0-17452 GCA_011634625.1 Babylonia areolata | reverse complement strand
TACATTCAGACACTCTGCTCCTGCACTGAACACCTTTCCCACTACATTCAGAGACGCTCTGCTCCTGCACTGAACACGCTTCCCACTACATTCAGACACTCTGCTCCTGCACTGAACACCTTTCCCACTACATTCAGACACTCTGCTCCTGCACTGAACACCTTTCCCACTACATTCAGAGACGCTCTGCTCCTGCACTGAACACGCCTCCCACTACATTCAGACACTCTGCTCCTGCACTGAACACGCTTCCCACTACATTCAGAGACGCTCTGCTCTGTTCTCTTTCCTCATTTGGCCAGAGACACTGTGCGCAATAGTAGCACTTTTGTTACTTTTGTATCCATGGTCTTCTTGTAATTGTTGGTAAAATCTTCCTTTGAGGAAATACAATTATGATGAGAATCAATTCTGAACTTTACTGTACTGCTGACTGACACATGTTCTGAACAAAGACAGAGGAAAGTTATTCTGAAAGAAGTGACAAAAATATGGCTGAGACAACAACTGCACTGCTCAGTTATTTCCGTCAAACTGTAAAAGCAGACGTAAAAAGACTGGAAGAGTTGAATCTATCTTGTTGCTGTGTGATTCACTTCACCCTCTGTCTACAGTCTCTGGTGGACAAGTGCTCCTTCAACGTCCAAGTTCTTCATCAAAAATAATAAACTGTACCAACTACTCTTCATCAAAAACGTGTCACATATACGACAATTTCTCGTCATCACATGACTGTGTTTCTGACAAGGAAGAACCCCACCCCCACCCCCCCTCTTGCTCCCCCTGCTTCCCCCCCAAAAACAAACAACAGATTCTGTGAATTAACAATACACACACATGTGAGAATGACGACATGTTGGGGGTGGGGGGAGGGGGAGGCGACGAAAGACCAGATCATGATGCACATACTGTACATGCAAAAATCTAAACAGCTACCACAAACTACCCCTGCCAGACAAGTGTATGTACACACTACTGAACTCAGTCAATAAAACTAATGTTATACCATTGCTAAAACAGAACTCGGTCAATAAAACCAATGTTATACCACCGCTAAAACATTTTCAGTCATATGTTAAAATGGTGCAGTTAAAAAGCAACAAAATAGACTGTTATGTTAGTCTAAAATACTGCAATATTTAGCTAAAATGTTCACAATAATAAGCCATTCCAGTACCAGGCTAAACCTTCACAATTATAATTCTGAAAACTACATGATGAACACTTGCTGTAATAAGACGATTAAAAAGAAAGATACATTGGATAAATGCATCAAATGCGAATAATAATAGTAATAATAATAAGAAGAAAAATAATAAGAACAATAATGACAAAAACTGTTTTGCTGGTTATATGGCTTTAAGATAAAACAAAATTCCGGAAGCAACAGTGATCACACACCAAGACAGAACTGCATGTGTTGTGTTACTGATATCATAGTGTAGTCTGCCGGCAGAAAACTGGAAGTGACATCACAGGTCAGCACACACAGTGCACACAACACGTGTTGTCTGGTTCCTATCAATCAATCAGAACACAGTACACACAACACGTGTTGTCTGGTTCCTATCAATCAATCAGAACACAGTACACACAACACGTGTTGTCTGGTTCCTGTCAATCAATCAGAACACAGTACACACAACATGTGTTGTCTGGTTCCTATCAATCAATCAGAACACAGTACACACAACACGTGTTGTCTGGTTCCTATCAATCAATCAGAACACAGTACACACAACACGTGTTGTCTGGTTCCTATCAATCAATCAGAACACAGTACACACAACACGTGTTGTCTGGTTCCTGTCAATCAATCAGAACACAGTACACACAACACGTGTTGTCTGGTTCCCGTCAATCAATCAGAACACAGTACACACAACACGTGTTGTCTGGTTCCCGTCAATCAATCAGAACACAGTACACACAACACGTGTTGTCTGGTTCCCGTCAATCAATCAGAACACAGTACACATAACACGTGTTGTCTGGTTCCTGTCAATCAATCAGAACACAGTACACATAACCGTGTTGTCACCAGTTTCTGTCAATCCAATCAGAACACAGTACACACAACACGTGTTGTCTGGTTCACAATCAATCAATCAGAACACAGTACACACAACATGTGTTGTCTGGTTCCGTCAATCAATCAGAACACATTTACAACACGTGTTGTCTGGTTCCCGTCAATCAATCAGAACACAGTACACATAACCGTGTTGTCTGGTTCCTGTCAATCAATCAGAACACAGTACACATAACACGTGTTGTCTGGTTCTATCCAATCAATCAGAACACAGTACACACAACACGTGTTGTCTGGTTCCTGTCAGTAATCAGAACACAGTACACACAACATGTGTTGTCTGGTTCCTGTCAATCAATCAGAACACAGTACACATAACACGTGTTGTCTGGTTCCTGTCAATCAATCAGAACACAGTACACACAACATGTGTTGTCTGGTTCCTATCAATCAATCAGAACACAGTGCACACAACACATGTTGTCTGGTTCCTATCAATCAATCAGAACACAGTGCACGCAACACGTGTTGTCTGGTTCCTGTCAATCAATCAGAACACAGTACACACAACATGTGTTGTCTGGTTCCTGTCAATCAATCAGAACACAGTACACACAACACTGGTTATCTGGTTCCTGTCAATCAATCAACCAGCCCCTCTGTCTCACACACTGACCACACCACACAGTCATGGGAACGTGTCAGCCATCAATCTTCCAGTCACTGCTGAACATCAAAGGCATCACTTCACTGAACACATCCCCCACCACAACACATTTCATTTACCACCTAAACACAAATCATTCACCACCAAATTCTCTCTGTTCAACTTCCTTGCTGTTTCATCGACTTGCCCCACCCCCCACACTCCATCAACCCTGCTCTCTCTCTCTCTCTCTCCTCCCGGCAGTCATTGTTTTGTTGCTTTTTTTCTTTTTCATTCATCGACCCATCCCCTCTCCCCTCGCTTCAGTTGTTTCTGTTTGTTAGTGTTATTACTCAGCGACGGTGAAGACGGCAAGGGAGGCCATCTGCAGGGGGCGCCAGGAGTAGTGCTGGGAGAAGTGGTAAAGGGCGGGGCGGGAGATGGTGGGGATGCGCGACACGTCCAGGTGCCTCATCCTCTGCAGGGCCATGAGGGAGGTCAGGCAGCGGTCGGTCAGCCCCCAGCACCGACACAGGTTGAGGGACAGCAGGGACATGAGGAGTGGCCTGCCCTGAGTGACCAGCGCCTGCAGCCCCGCGTCGGTGAGCTTCATGCACGCCCGGAGGTCCAGGGTCTCCAGCAGCCCCAGGTGGGCTGACACCAGCCCCAGGGAGGAGTCCCCCACCTCCGTCCCGCTCAGGTCCAGGTGGCGCAGCTGGTGCAGGCGGCTGAGGCTTGGGGTCAGGCCGGGCCGCACCCCCAGGGGAGGCTCGATCAGCTCCTGGAAGCGGTCCGGGCGGATGCCTGTGGCCCAGCTCAGCACGAGGGAGCGCAGCAGGGGAGTGCTGGGGGAGCACAGGGCGCAGACGGTGGCCCAAGGCTGGGAGGCCAAGGTGAGGGAGCGCAGGTGGGGCAGGCGCGGCACCAGCCAGGCCAGCTGTTTGTGAGACAGGTGAGCGCTGGCCAGGTTGAGGGAACGGGGCTGGCGCAGCACCACGCCCATCAGGTGTGCCTGCTTCAGGTGGGTCCGTGCCAGGCTGACCCAGGTCCACAGGGACGGGTGGATGGCCCAGCGGTTCCATGTCTTGCACACCTGCAGGCATCGTGACAGGTCGGCGGGGGGCAGGTATCGGAACACCTTCATCCACAGGCCTCGCTCCAGGCAGTGAGGCTTGCCCGACGTGGTCATCACCTGCTCCGGGGGAGGAGGCAGGGCCAGGGGGCGCACCACGAAGGCGTGTCGCATCACGCCGCTGTCTTTCTCCACGCCTGATGACGACCCTTCCTCCTGACCCCGACCTTTGCTCCCCGTCCCCCCTACCCCCTGAAAGGTCACCCCGGCCTTGTCTGGCGTACCCCCCCGACTGCCGGCACCCCCGCCCTGAGAGGTCACGCCCGTCTGACCCCCACTGCTCTGTCTGGAACTGCCCGGCTTCTGGTCGTCATGGTGACGGCGACTATCCCAGCGTGAGGGGCCAGGTGTGGGGCTGGCTCTGGCGGAGTTACCTCCCTCCTCCTCCGCGGCTTTCTCACGGCGAGGCCGCAGCTTTTTCACCGACGGGGACTGTCCTCGCGACCTTCGTCCCGACAACTCAGGATCGTGCTCTCTCTCTCGTGAGCAGCCCTGGAACGGAGAGAGGTCACTCACAAGGTCACCCATACCCAGCAGTCTCATGACCTTGGTTATGGAAATGCATCTTTTCACAGGTAAAAAATACAGAAACTGTTGGTTTTTTTGTGAGTGTGTGTGTGTTTGAAATGTACACCATCTTTTGATTAGTGACAACACTGTGTGGATGTGTTTGACGGCTTTCAACTGTTAAAAGAGTGCACTCTTTTTTGAAAGTTTAGACACAACATTTTGATGTGCATTGGATTCCAACGGACAAAATGTATTTTTGGGTGCTGCTCTGAAACATATGGAAGTTAATGGCATGCTGTTTACTAGTTGCATAGAGAAAGTATTGCAATAGTATCATAAAAAGCTTTGGTGTAGTAGTTTATCTGTGTTTTGGGTTTTTAAAAAATTTGTTTTCTTTCTTCTTTAAAAACAAAAATCATTAAAAAAAAAATCAGGAGCTGTTCCTTTTTCACCTCATACACACATGCATGCATGAGTATGTGCTCACTCACCCACCTACCCATCAATACAAACACACACACACACGCACACAAAAATTTACATGACACACACACCCAAAAAAACTAGCTCTAAAACAGATGAGCTGACAGAGGTTACAAGAGAGCTGAACAGCGAGAGCGACAGCAGGGTAGCCAAGTGGTCTGTGAACCGGACTTCCACCTTGCAGGTCAGTGAGGTCCTTGGTTCGAATCCCTGCATATCAACATATGTGGAGACCTGCCTAGCAAGTGGCCTTGATCCCTTTCTGAACATGCGCGCTGACAACAGCTGGCAGAGTCTGTCCAGTGTTGGACTAGTGCTACGTTCACCAGTGACTGGGGTTCAAAGCCCCATTCTGACATGATGGGTGTCCTGGGAAAGGCACTTTGCTCTGATGTTCCGCACTCTGCCCTCAGGTGAAGGGGCACCCGACTTCCGTTGGTGAAACTTTAAGCTGCAGAAACAGAGGACAGGGCCCTGCCTTCCTATGCCAATTCAAGTACCTGTCCTAATGTACACTGCACAATAGCTTAAGCTGTTGGGAAGGCAGTGGTTGAACACATTAAAGTCCACTTGCTGGAAACTTTTCTTTTTTTCAAAGCAGATGTGGTGTAGTGTTTATGGCTCAGCACACACACTCGGACACCTGCACGAAACTGAAACTGTTGAAAACTGAACTGTGGGGAGTGTAGCCCAGTCCTGCAGGTGGGGAAGACCACAGAAAATACAGGAAAAAAACAACAACACCAATGAATAAATGAATGTTTGCATGGGGGCACAGAGAGACAGACAGACAGAGAGACAGACAGACAGACAGAGACTCATGAACAGTGGATGATGCTCTTCCCAAACTAACAAAGTGTTAACTCACTCTATTCCAGGCACAAGTAAACTCGTACCATGATTACTTCAGTGTTAACTCACTCTATTCCAGGCACAAGTAAACTCGTACCATGATTACTTCAGTGTTAACTCACTCTATTCCAGGCACAAGTAAACTCATACCATGATTACTTCAGTGTTAACTCACTCTATTCCAGGCACAAGTAAACTCGTACCATGATTACTTCAGTGTTAAGTCACTCTATTCCAGGCACAAGTAAACTCGTACCATGATTACTTCAGTGTTAAGTCACTCTATTCCAGGCACAAGTAAACTCATACCATGATTACTTCAGTGTTAACTCACTCTATTCCAGGCACAAGTAAACTCATACCATGATTACTTCAGTGTTAACTCACTCTATTCCAGGCACAAGTAAACTCGTACCATGATTACTTCAGTGTTAACTCACTCTATTCCAGGCACAAGTAAACTCGTACCATGATTACTTCAGTGTTAACTCACTCTATTCCAGGCACAAGTAAACTCATACCATGATTACTTCCCCTGCGGACCAGGTAGGAGTATTCTCCAACCAACATACTATTCTAATTTCCTTCATTCCTGCTTGGCACACTTGCCATTCTAAGCTGAACTATCTATGAATTCCAGGAGCATGAAAATGAAGCTTTGACTGATTAAATAAAAAAAATCCACATCAATTTTAGCCATTCTAGTGAGGCAGCCTTCTCTTTACTGCAGTGGTGTCATGCAGTGCTGGTCCAGGGGAGGTGTAGCAGGCAGGTAGCTGTGGGGTACAACGAGTTCTCCTGTCCCACACCTCACGCCCTCTCCCTCACCCTCACCCCACCCTCCTACAATTCAACATGCCTAACCCCCAAAAACAGCAACTCATCAACAGCATACTCAAAATGTTAAACTTTTCACCCTTTGATTCGTAAACCTACTTTCAATGATATACACAATACAAAAACACAAAATGAAATGAAATAAAACGAAAAGAAGATAAAATAAAAATGTATAAATGTGCAAAAATCAACACAAGGCACAGCAACACAAAAACCCAGACATAAACAAGGACCATCTGTCTTTACAATTCAAAATATGTGTGATCTATAGAAAAAAAAAGAAGTTAAAAACTGATCAGTGTTATTCCACACCCCCACACACCCCTTCCCTCCCTCCCTCCCCTGCCCTTAACACCCAGGGTACTGTTACCTCCCCTGCCCTTAACACCCAGCGTACTGTTACCTCCCCTGCCCTTAACACCCAGCGTACTGTTACCTCCCCTGCCCTTAACACCCAGCGTACTGTTACCTCCCCTGCCCTTAACACCCAGCGTACTGTTACTTCCCCTCTCTTTGAAAATATCCTGTTATTCTATACTCAGACTTTTTTAAAATTCTAAAATACTGAAGTATTTATTGATTTGTTTATTCTTTGTTATTTACTGCATTGTTTATTCTTTGTTTCAGTTATTTGGTGTCTGGTTCTGTTTTCTGGCTCTTCATTGTTCATTTAGCTTTACCTATCTGTTTATATCCATATATGACTACATTCTTACTTGAAAAAAATATTTAAAAAATATATGATTGCTTCATTCATGATGTCACTTTTTTGCGATGTTGGTACAATAATTATCGACAAATTTCAAAGCATTTATTTCTTGTCAGGATTTATATATTCACAACTGTTCAAACTACTTATCCCCCTTTCAGAGCACCTGCTAATGACCCTGCTTTCCCACACTGATGTAAATTGTTAGCATTCTGGGCCCCTGACCTGGGGAGGCAGAGCCCATCACGACCACCCATTACCATCATCAGTGGATCATGAAACGTTCCCTACCCTCTCCGTACAAAGGGAGACACACACACACTCACAACAGTCTGCATTGAAAGCCAGGGAGAAGCCAGGACACAAGGCCAACACTAGACCCAAGTTTTCACTACAAGCACACAGCATGGCAGCAAAGTCAAGCGACAGTATTTGGACAACATCTGATTTTTCCAGCAAGTTCCACTGTACATGAGTCATTGTGTTGTTAGACAACCAACAAAAAAACAAACTTAAAAAAGAAGAAAAAATGACAGAAACAGAGTGAAAGGAAAGAAAAAGGCACAACGTCCTCCTCCACTGACAAAAACAAACAACAAAACACAAGACTTACTTTCAAAATTTGGATATCGCTTTTTATTTTTCAAACACTCAAGTTAACATTTCAAATTTACATCAATCTTTAAAAAAAAAAAAAAAAGTTTCGGAACAAAACTCACAAGGCATTTAAAAAAAGGGTTGTTTTTGCATTGTCTTTTTTTTGTGTTTGTTTTTATTTTTTGGTGGTCTTCAAACTCGTTGCCTTTCACAAGCTTGAAAAAACAGTAACAAAACGCACTGCCAGTGAAACAACACTCACAATCCCTGACATTTTGTGTCAACTGAGCAACAACTGTGTTGTCAAACAATGACAGCTTGTTGACTGGTATCCCCACCACTACAGGCAGGGAGACCAAGACATTCACAAGCTGCTGTGTGGGAATCATTAGACATTAAAGTTAAAAAATCCATAACAATCGCAACTACAATATCAATTTTACATAGGAAGTACAGAATTATAAACCACAGGGTCTACCAAAAAACCCCAGCAACTTAGCAGTCAATGGATAATGTGAACACGAAACAAAACAAAATGCTACACCAGTTTTTCAAACCTACACACACATCATGTTATGTACAGTGGAACAAGTGAAAATCAGACATCCAAGCACTAAAGGATCTAGTGTCAAGCAACATAAAACTGAAGACAAAAAAAAACAAGAAGAAAAAAAGGTATGAAAGAGTGTCAGCAGGCATAAGAATTGTCCATGTCTTTAATCCAATCAGGGCTATATGTGATTTGAACCATGTGAATGTGGCCAGGATTGAAAGAGCAACACTGCCAGCCGTCCACAGCTTAAAAAGGGTTGACTTAATTCCCCTGAAGATGTCTACAGTGCTGTTGTTAATGTCGATGATATTTCAGGACGAAGGTTATATAAACAGTGACAAGTGAGGCACTGTGGGAATGACCCATGCAATATGACTTTGTGTCAGCTCCAGTTTCTCAAACAGGCATTCCTGTGTTCTGACAATTCCATTTCACTGTTCCATCACAATAAGACAACAACACTGCACTGCTAAGTCAAACAAGTGTTATGCACTGCTTGGTGAAACAAGTGTTTTGTACTGCTTGGTGAAATAAGTGTTATGTACTGCTTGGTGAAATAAGTGTTTTGTACTGCTTGGTGAAATAAGTGTTCTGTACTGCTTGGTGAAATAAGTGTTCTGGTCATTCTGTGACAATGCCTTTGCCTGCAACACTCAACAATGGTGTTATACACAGGTTCCCCCCCCCCCCTATTCCTTGTTCTCTGTCACAGCAAAGTTCAAGGCCACAAACACTGCTACAATGTGAAGGACAGAAACCACAGGTCATTTCCTATTCTAGTACCCCCAGTTCTGGGACCTATTGAAAAGAACATTTTTACAATGCAGGCATGTGAGCAATGACATGTAAGGTCTCAGTTCACCGTTCTTATCAAGAGTAACCCTCAGAAACAATGCGGGGTGACCCATATCATGAATATCAAGCAAGGTGGGGGTAGGGGGTAGAGCTATCAATGGAAAAACCTGTTTTCTGACTGGCACTGACTGAACTGAAGGAACATGTCAGTGCTGACAATTTGGTGGACCTGGCAAGATAGATGGACATTAGTGGTTTAACCTGTATCAAAACTAAGTACAATAACCCTCAAAATACAGTTGAAAATCACAGAAAATGGCTCATAACATTTGCTAATAGCACTATCACTTCAATTATGCATGAGCATTGCCATTAAAATAGGTCCCTGAAGGTATGATACTAAAATAGGAAATTACCCAGAACAAATCCATAGCTCCATTCATCTAGCGTATGCTGGCATTGAAACATCTGTCAGCAAACTGAACATCCACTGCCTATGGAGGGGGTCATGTGACACACAACAGATTCTTTCTCACAACACGTCTCTGACTATGAGTACATAGTCGCTCCAGTAACACTCACAAAACATTTCCAAAGATAATGAAATGTTTCCTTGAACATTAACGAAACATTTGCAGCTATCATGAAACTTTTCCCAGAGTGTTCAAGAAATATTTCCAAAGATCATGTAGATTTTCCTAGAGCATTGTCCAAACCATTTGTTTCTGATGTCCTCGTGTCTTTGGGCCTCTGCTGAGAGGTGGTGCTTCACCAGCACACAGAGACTACTGCACTGCTGAGTGCCTTTCACTGACGATGGAAATAAGGACTACAGCACTGCTGAGTGCCTTTCACTGACGATGGAAATAAGGACTACTACACTGCTGAGTGCCTTTCAATGAAGATGGAAATAAGGACTACTGCACTGCTGAGTGCCTTTCACTGAAGATGGAAATAAGGACTACTACACTGCTGAGTGCCTTTCACTGAAGATGGAAATAAGGACTACAGCACTGCTGAGTGCCTTTCAATGAAGATGGAAATAAGGACTACAGCACTGCTGAGTGCCTTTCAATGAAGATGGAAATAAGGACTACTGCACTGCTGAGTGCCTTTCACTGAAGATGGAAATAAGGACAACTGCACTGCTGAGTGCCTTTCACTGAAGATGGAAATAAGGACTACTGCACTGCTGAGTGCCTTTCACTGAAGATGGAAATAAGGACTACAGCACTGCTGAGTGCCTTTCACTGAAGATGGAAATAAGGACTACTGCACTGCTGAGTGCCTTTCACTGAAGATGGAAATAAGGACTACTGCACTGCTGAGTGCCTTTCATTGTCAACTATGGTGGAAATAAGGACTACTGCACTGCTGAGTGTCTTTCAATGAAGATTGAAATAAGGACAACTGCACTGCTGAGTGCCTTTCAATGAAGATGGAAATAAGGACTACTCCACTGCTCAGTGCCTTTCACTGAAGATGGAAATAAGGACTACAGCACTGCTGAGTGCCTTTCATTGTCAACTATGGTGGAAATAAGGACTACTGCACTGCTAAGTGCCTTTCAATGAAGATGGAAATAAGGACTACTGCACTGCTGAGTGTCTTTCAATGAAGATGGAAATAAGGACTACTGCACTGCTAAGTGCCTTTCAATGAAGATGGAAATAAGGACAACTGCACTGTTGAGTGCCTTTCAATGAAGATGGAAATAAGGACAACTGCACTGTTGAGTGCCTTTCACTGAAGATGGAAATAAGGACTACTGCACTGTTGAGTGCCTTTCATTGTCAACTATGGTGGAAATAAGGGCTACTGCACTGCTAAGTGCCTTTCAATGAAGATGGAAATAAGGACTACTGCACTGCTGAGTGCCTTTCACTGACGATGGAAATAAGGACTACTGCACTGCTAAGTGCCTTTCAATGAAGATGGAAATAAGGACTACTGCACTGCTAAGTGCCTTTCACTGAAGATGGAAATAAGGACTACTGCCCTGTTGAGTGCCTTTCACTGATGATGGAAATAAGGACTACTGCACTGCTGAGTGCCTTTCACTGAAGATGGAAATAAGGACTACTGCACTGCTGAGTGCCTTTCACTGAAGATGGAAATAAGGACTACTGCACTGCTGAGTGCCTTTCATTGTCAACTATGGTGGAAATAAGGACTACTGCACTGCTGAGTGTCTTTCAATGAAGATTGAAATAAGGACAACTGCACTGCTAAGTGCCTTTCAATGAAGATGGAAATAAGGACTACTCCACTGCTCAGTGCCTTTCACTGAAGATGGAAATAAGGACTACAGCACTGCTGAGTGCCTTTCATTGTCAACTATGGTGGAAATAAGAACTACTGCACTGCTAAGTGCCTTTCAATGAAGATGGAAATAAGGACTACTGCACTGCTGAGTGTCTTTCAATGAAGATGGAAATAAGGACTACTGCACTGCTAAGTGCCTTTCAATGAAGATGGAAATAAGGACAACTGCACTGTTGAGTGCCTTTCAATGAAGATGGAAATAAGGACAACTGCACTGTTGAGTGCCTTTCACTGAAGATGGAAATAAGGACTACTGCACTGTTGAGTGCCTTTCATTGTCAACTATGGTGGAAATAAGGGCTACTGCACTGCTAAGTGCCTTTCAATGAAGATGGAAATAAGGACTACTGCACTGCTGAGTGCCTTTCACTGACGATGGAAATAAGGACTACTGCACTGCTAAGTGCCTTTCAATGAAGATGGAAATAAGGACTACTGCACTGCTAAGTGCCTTTCAATGAAGATGGAAATAAGGACTACTGCCCTGTTGAGTGCCTTTCAATGAAGATGGAAATAAGGACTACTGCACTGCTAAGTGCCTTTCAATGAAGATGGAAATAAGGACTACTGCACAGCTGAGTGCCTTTCAATGAAGATGGAAATAAGGACTACTGCACTGCTAAGTGCCTTTCAATGAAGATGGAAATAAGGACTACTGCCCTGTTGAGTGCCTTTCAATGAAGATGGAAATAAGGACTACTGCACTGCTAAGTGCCTTTCAATGAAGATGGAAATAAGGACTACTGCACAGCTGAGTGCCTTTCAATGAAGATGGAAATAAGGACTACTGCACTGCTAAGTGCCTTTCAATGAAGATGGAAATAAGGACTACTGCCCTGTTGAGTGCCTTTCAATGAAGATGGAAATAAGGACTACTGCACTGCTAAGTGCCTTTCAATGAAGATGGAAATAAGGACTACTGCACAGCTGAGTGCCTTTCAATGAAGATGGAAATAAGGACTACTGCACTGCTAAGTGCCTTTCAATGAAGATGGAAATAAGGACTACTGCCCTGTTGAGTGCCTTTCACTGATGATGGAAATAAGGACTACTGCACTGCTGAGTGCCTTTCACTGACGATGGAAATAAGAACTACTGCACCGCTGAGTGCCTTTCATTCTCACCTAAGCTTGAAATAAAGTTTTGTGAGCAATTACTGGAGTGCAGCCATGAAACCCCCCTCAGTACCTCACTCTCCAACTCTACCCCACAGCAAAGCACATGCCATAGGTCCATCATGGCTTCTTCAATGCACATCATCTACAAATGTGCAGTACACAGAGAGGTGGGGAATGGAAAACTATGAAGCAACAGTATTGATTAAAAAATGGAACATTCATATAAGAGGAAAAACAACATGTATCCCGATATGCTTGGTTTTTTGTTACCCGTACCAAAAAAGTGCTGAATGATATTCAAGCACTAAGAGAAAGAGCCAGCCACAATTTATACATACATAAATGAAGGTCAAAATATACTGACAAAAATAACTGGGAAAAAGAAGGGCAGAAACATCCACCATATCTCTTTTTAAACGAAGAAATGAAACCAAAGAAAAGTGGCAGAACTGGACACAGCAGAACACACCTGACAGTGATGGCCAACCAAGTAGCTCTCAAACCATCAATTCAAAAACTGTTTAAAACAATAAGACATGCTTTTTGAACTCTCATAAAAATTTGATTAGAATAATTAAAATACATACACCACTCTCTCACAAAGACAAAACAGATAAACACACACACACACACACACACACACACACACACACACACACACACAACCATTCCATCAAGGAAAAAAGGAAGAGAAAGAATGTGAGATTTGAGCATCTACTGTATAGCCATGGGATCTATCTTTTCTCTGTATCATCTACTGTATAGCCATGGGATCTATCTTTTCTCTGTATCATCTACTGTATAGCCATGGGATCTATCTTTTCTCTGTATCATCTACTGTATAGCCATGGGGTCTATCTTTCCTCTTATTATCTACTGTATAGCCATGGGATCTACCTTTTCTCTTTATCATCTACTGTATAGCCATGGGATCTACCTTTTCTCTTTATCATCTACTGTATAGCCATGGGATCTACCTTTTCTCTTTATCATCTACTGTATAGCCATGGGATCTACCTTTTCTCTTTATCATCTACTGTATAGCCATGGGATCTACCTTTTCTATTATTATCTACCATCTACCTTTCTTCTAAATGCACAATTGTACAGTTTTTTCCACCTTTTCACTCTATGCATAATTGTACAGTTTTTTTCTACCTTTTTCAATATGCACAACTGTACAATTTTTTATTTTTTATTTTATTTTTTATTTTTTATTTTTTTACCTTTTTCTATGTACATAATTGTACAGGGTTTTTTTCCTACTTTTTTTCTAACTGCACAATTGTACAACTGACAATCCTTGGTGATTTCATTTATTTCTTGTCTTTATTCTTCAGTCTTGTAAAACTGACACATCACTGGATGGTTTTACTGTCTATTTCTTGTCTTGTAAAACTGACACATCACTGGATGATTTTATTGGTTATTTCTTGTCTTTATTCTTCAGTCTTGTAAAACTGACACATCACTGGATGATTTCATTTGTCTATTTCTTGTCTCTGTTCTGTCCAACTGATACATCCTGGCAGTGCAGTCTGGAGAGCATGAGAAACAAATGGAATCCACACAAGTAAGATGTCCATATTAATTAATCTCCGCCCACTTATTTATTATGTCAAAAATAATCTTTTTTTAAACACAGGTTATCTTGTCGCTGATTTTTTCTGTATTTTGTTGCTTTTATTCTCCTCAATTATTCTGTCAAAAAAAAAAAGTCTGTCAATCACTTTTGCAATATCTTGTTATTCTCTTGGATTGGTTTTTTTTATTTTTTTTTAATCTTAAATCTAAAAAAAGAAGTATGTTAAAAAAAACCAAAAAAAAACCAACCAACCAACCAACCAACCAAACAAAAAACATTGATAAGCCAATTGTTTAAAATCATGTAAAATAATTCTCAGAAGAAAAAATAAAACTTTAAAAAATATCACACACACAGAACATTCAATGACAAAAGTACAAACTGGACCATGATGGTTTGCACGCACAGGCACAGACGATGCCATATCAACACACACACACACACACACACACACACACACACAGACTGTGACAGAGTGAAGCAACGTGCTTTATCAGTATCATGTACAAGTACTGGCCAGAAAGTGGAAACTCATCCATGGAAAAAGAACAGACAGAAAAGGTTCCAGCTGGAGATCTACAATATGCACACAGTGTATAGATATATATCATTCTCAAAAGGCAAAAGCTTAGCCCATTTCAAACAAACAAACGAAAATAAAATAAAAAATAAACATTTACTAAGCACAGAAAAAAATAATGAAAGTTTTGAAAAAAAGAAAGGAAATCATTGTGACAAAGATGGAAAACGATGTCCCAACATTATGAACAAAATACAGTCATTATAAAACGATGTCCCAACATTATGAACAAAATACAGTCATTATGCATCAAGGGCGGTGGGATAAACAACAACCAACACAACAACAACAAAATGTCTTGGCACAAAAACCTCGGTGCAAGAACAGCTGACTGAGTGGACTGTTAGTAGAAGGGAATGCGGTGAAAGTGGAGCCCGTATGGGTTTCCATAAACAGAATGGGTGTACAGCAAAATTATATAAAAGTAAGAAAAAAAAAGAAGCAAACTTCAAAACTAAAATGCATCTCATATCTAACTAATATCACTCACTCCGGGCAAATACTCTACTCTTTTTCAGCCCCAGTCATCACTCCGTTACAACGCGTGTATTGACATTTTTCACCTCCCATGCAGTGTCCTGTCTCCATCCCTCATCAGTTCTCACTGTCCACAAATAACTCTCTCTATCCCTCATCATTTCTCACTGTCCACAAATAACTCTCTCTCTATCCCTCATCAGTTCTCACTGTCCACAATAACTCTCTCTATCCCTCATCATTTCTCACTGTCCACAAATAACTCTCTCTCTATCCCTCATCAGTTCTCACTGTCCACAAATAACTCTCTCTATCCTTCATCATTTCTCACTGTCCACAAATAACTCTCTCTCTATCCCTCATCAGTTCTCACTGTCCACAAATAACTCTCTCTATCCCTCAACATTTCTCACTGTCCACAAATAACTCTCTCTCTATCCCTCATCAGTTCTCACTGTCCACAAATAACTCTCTCTCTATCCCTCATCAGTTCTCACTGTCCACAAATAACTCTCTCTATCCCTCATCATTTCTCACTGTCCACAAATAACTCTCTCTCTATCCCTCATCAGTTCTCACTGTCCACAAATAACTCTCTCTATCCTTCATCATTTCTCACTGTCCACAAATAACTCTCTCTCTATCCCTCATCAGTTCTCACTGTCCACAAATAACTCTCTCTATCCCTCAACATTTCTCACTGTCCACAAATAACTCTCTCTCCATCCCTCATCATTTCTCACTGTCCACAAATAACTCTCTCTCTATCCCTCATCATTTCTCACTGTCCACAAATAAATCTCTCTCCATCCCTCAACATTTCTCACTGTCCACAAATAACTCTCTATCCCTCATCATTTCTCACTGTCCACAAATAACTCTCTATCCCTCATCATTTCTCACTGTCCACAAATAACTCTCTCTATCCCTCATCATTTCTCACTGTCCACAAATAAATCTCTCTCTATCCCTCATCATTTCTCACTGTCCACAAATAACTCTCTCTCTATCCCTCATCAGTTCTCACTGTCCACAAATAACTCTCTCTCTATCCCTCATCATTTCTCACTGTCCACAAATAACTCTCTATCCCTCATCATTTCTCACTGTCCACAAATAAATCTCTCTCCATCCCTCAACATTTCTCACTGTCCACAAATAACTCTCTATCCCTCATCATTTCTCACTGTCCACAAATAACTCTCTATCCCTCATCATTTCTCACTGTCCACAAATAACTCTCTCTCTATCCCTCATCATTTCTCACTGTCCACAAATAACTCTCTCTATCCCTCATCATTTCTAACTGTCCACAAATAACTGACCGGCAAATAAGCAGTTTCTCCAAGAACATGTAAAGAAAACTAATGCTGCCCTTTACATAGTACAGCTCTGATCCCACAGGCTGTCATCAGTGGTGGGTGTGAGAAGCACAGAGTAATCATCATGTTCTCACTTTATCTTGGTATCAGTTTAACGGCTGCCACTGTATTTGTACAGGAGGACGATACATGTGTGTAGAGAAGCCACAAGACCCGAACAGCTGACCACTGGACAGCACGGTCATTACAGGGTGGGTGGGTCAGTCTCTGCTGCCTTTGTGTCTTGTACTGGCCAGTATTTTGTGCTCTCTCTATGGTCAACAGATTGGCTACATGGGATGTTGTCTTGTACTGGCCAGTATTTTGTACTCTATGGTCAACAGATTGGCTACATGGGATGTTGTCTTGTACTGGCCAGTATTTTGTACTCTATGGTCAACAGATTGGCTACATGGGATGTTGTCTTGTACTGGCCAGTATTTTGTACTCTATGGTCAACAGATTGGCTACATGGGATGTTGTCTTGTACTGGCCAGTATTTTGTACTCTATGGTCAACAGATTGGCTACATGGGATGTTGTCTTGTACTGGCCAGTATTTTGTACTCTATGGTCAACAGATTGGCTACATGGGATGTTGTCTTGTACTGGCCAGTATTTTGTACTCTATGGTCAACAGATTGGCTACATGGGATGTTGTCTTGTACTGGCCAGTATTTTGTACTCTATGGTCAACAGATTGGCTACATGGGATGTTGTCTTGTACTGGCCAGTATTTTGTACTCTATGGTCAACAGATTGGCTACATGGGATGTTGTCTTGTACTGGCCAGTATTTTGTGCTCTATGGTCAACAGATTGGCTACATGGGATGTTGTCTTGTACTGGCCAGTATTTTGTG
>JAAQRG010322396.1:0-17507 GCA_011634625.1 Babylonia areolata | reverse complement strand
CCTAGAGCAGATTTCTGGATAGTGTGCTATATATGTATCCATTATTATCATTATGGATTGCAGCATGTACTCCGCCCTCAAAAAAGAACCCAAGGCAGACAAAGGGTTGCCACTTCCACACTTCAGAAAAACCCATTTTGATAGTAAAAACACAATCTTGCAGACACAAAAAGAGACCCAAAAAAGATGATTCTGCTCTATGGTGATATAGTTTCCCTAGGTTGATCAGCCCATATTTCACAGAGAGAAATCTGTTGACACTTTTTAAGACAAAGTTGCTTGTGTGTGTGTCTGTGTCTGTGTGTATGTGAAAGAGATAGAGACTTATATGGGGTGAAGCTTGAGTTCTAAAGCAAGAGATAGTGTCTGGATACTACAGAAAAGAGAAGTGGTGGTGGGACAGTGGATAAGACACCATCAGAAAAGTGGTCACTGTGGCAGGATTCCTTTCCTGTTCATGACACCAGGATTGGTGCTTTGCTGATGAAGACTTTTGTTAATACCTCCTTCCTCAGTCATGTGTATAAATGTACCTAATTATTATTACTAGTGCTGCAGCCTGGGCTAGTTGGCCTTTGGGAACCATCCCAACGCCGACTGTCCTAAAACCCTCTTGGCTGAGAGAGTGGGGGTGTAACTTGGGCAAGACACTCTCCACTATAATCAGATTCTAGCCCAGATATTCGGAACAGCAGTTGCCTCCACTGCTGTTCTGATAGTCATAGTTGGACACGACTGACTGATATACATATTATTAAGCATATAATTATTATTTGTTTTCCCAGAAACACGAGGCAGACAGCTCCAACTTTGACTCAGACTTCACATCGGAGCGTGCCCGGCTGACGCCACCAGACAAGGAGCTGCTGAAGACGATGAACCAGCATGTCTTCAAGAAGTTCTCCTTCACCTCGGCCGCTGCTGCCATGTCATGATTGAAACACCTACCCAGGGTACCCAGAGGGAATGGTGACACCAGTCACACAGGGTACCTGGAATGAAGTAGGACAGCGCAAGGTAACGCAAGCATTTTCAACTCTGATGTAGTGTGATGGATGGCAGTGTGCTTTGATGTTTATGTCATGAGTGAGTGTGTGTGTGTGTGTTTAAGTCACAGTCTTGTTTTGATTGCCATCATTAATGATTTGAAAAAGAAAAAAGAAGCATCAAGGAACTGAGATTCAAGGTACGAAGTGATGCGGATCTCTTTGTTGGCAAGCTGTTTTTTATCATTTAGTAAGTGAAGAAAAGCTGTTATTTTTGTAGGTTTTCATTTTGAATAAGTGATTTATTTTTTCTACATGGTTTTATTTGATCAGAACATTGATCAGTGGTGTACTTGTTGGTGATACCAGTTTTAAGGACAGCATTTGAAAGGAAATAATTTCATTGTTGGCTTGATGGTCTGATTTTTAAATGATATCATTTATAAAGACAAATACAAGAGTATACATCCATTCATGTAGATATTGTGAGTGCTGAATGTTTGCTAAAATCATGATGATCCTTTGAATTTTTAAAATGTAATTCCAGCCTGCATCTTCCACAATCACTTGCACTGGACACTTTAAAAGATCTATCAATCAGGAATATCCTTGAGCATCTGTTGATGGCAGTTTTTCATCTTGATTTTTCCATGATCCAGAAAGATATTGAGATTATGACATGTGCTTTATGTTGAATGTGTTGGATAAATAGTTTTTGGCATAATTTATACCAAGGTACCTGCTTAATTTGTACCAGTGTGATGAGTGCAGGTACACAGGTTTAACGCCTGTGGAACTGGAGTTCAGATTGAATCATGATACAATACTTGCTCCAGAGCTCTGTAAGGGTGTTGCAATAAGCAGCAGGAGATAACTCTTTCAAGAATAGACACAGGACCATTTCTTACTGAGTCTGGAGAGGGCTGACTCTTTCGTAACGAGACAGAGAATGAAACCGCCATCAGTCTTGATAGAACTTCTGAACCACCTTCTGTGGCATTGGAAGGTCAGCCATTTAGATTGACGATGATGGCACAATGAATTGTACAACTTGAAATAAACAACCGAAACAAGATGACAGGAGTAAAAAGAACAAGAACCTTTCACAAGTTCAGTCTGAGGAAAAAGTTGTTGGGGAAAAAAAATGAGATTGTGTGTCTCCACAGTACGTGGCAGTGCTTCTCATAGAAACAAATGGGATTCTCCGTGTCTCCTACACTGCAGTAATTATGTCACTCTCTTTCATGATTCCTTGTTCATTGATGAGGCATTGTCATGTTACAGGCTTGAAACGATCATCCTCAATCCATAATATTTTGTTGTTGGTTGATTGATTTTTTTTTAAGATCCCTAGTTGTATTTGGAGATTTTTCACTTGCATATTTTCTTGTCATATTTTTAATCATGCTTACCTGATGTGTGGTTGAGTAATGGTTTTTTTGTTTTGTTTTTGGGTTTTTTTTGTGTTTTTTTTTATGAAATGAAGATGGTAATCTTTGTTCATGTTTTGTTGACTGACATGATCCATGGCGCCTTGACCCAGTCCGGAATGAACACTCGAAAACAGCTGACACGTAAACCAGTATTCAGGTCAGATAACATGATGGCCAGGACTGATTTAAACATTGGCACATTTATCAACACACATTTGGACGCAATTTTACATTGGCATATACTAGCACACATTTTGCTCATTATGTCACTGTAAGAATTTGTGTACATTAACCCATTGTAAAACATTGTACTAATGTCACTGCAAGACAGTGTGATTTGTCTGTCACTAAAAGAAATAAACCATGGTGGTTTACTATTTCTGAATGTGAAATATTTAGGAAAGAATGAAATACCCGCATGAGAAGAGATGAAATTCTAGAATGGAGAAGGGAGAAAGTTATTCTTTCAGAAAAGGAATGTGATGACTTCATTTTGTTCTGGATAGAGCAAGAAAATGTGTTATAGATAAATGGAAAGTAGAATGGAGGATAAGCTGAGAGAAAAATGATGGCGAGATCTAGCACCAGATGCTCAGTTTGAGCCCTCCATTCACCAACCTTTTTTTTTTTTTTTTTATTGTGTGTGTGTTCAGCAGTTTTTGAGTGTGTCATTGCATCCATTACATATCTTCCTTGTCATTCTCAGTGCTCCATTGCTCAATATTCTTGTGTTGTGTACAATGATGTCCGATTCTTCAGACTCTGCCACGCCACCACCCCCACTCCCCATGTCTTCCTGCACTTGGGGTGTACGACATGTTATTCCTTGACTGACAGATCCACAACAGGCCTGTACATACACTGCCCCCTGCTGTTTGGTGTTTGTCTGGTGTACATATCACCCTGCACAGGTTTACCACTGCTTGATGTTTTGGTTTCAACGCTGTGGGGAAAAAAAGAAAGAGAAGCAGGCATAGGGAGCTGATTTTGAAGCTTGAAACGCAGCCCTGTGGGGGTATACAGGTTCACTTCTTCACTTGTGTTGAGGAAGTGCCTGTTCTCTGCTTGTACATTGTACTTGGCAGTTGGTTTATGTTGATATTTTAGTGTGTGTGTGTGTGTGTGTTTTAAAATAACAGGTGGCGTTGAAAGATTTGATTTTTTAAAATGACATGTTAGTAAATATATTTCAACTCCGTTATCCTGTTTCACAATATTGCAGTCCAGTTTTACATAATTATTAAGCAAACAGGGCAAGTACGTAAGAGAAATCTCATCTTTCATTGTTTTGTTGTTGTTGAAACAGTAAGAATTGTAAAGGTATTTACAGTGATACAGATTTTTTAATTGGCAGTAGCCCCTTACGTAGAGTGATACATTTTGATTTCAGTTCAGTGTGAGCAGCATGTAGTCAACATTGTAGTCCAGTTGCCAGTTACCAGAAAACCAGTTGTTCAAAGCCATCTGATATGCCTTCAGATTTACATATAAATGCTGGAAATGGAAGTTTACGGAACTTTTATTCAAATGGTAATGTTTTATCCAAAACAAAACAGGCATTATTTTCAGGTGATCACATTCACTGACTTCACTACAGCCTATGTCTGATTGAATACACTTTACACTTCATGAAGGCTATGTGCAAAAGCTTGATCACCATGGCAACAGAAAGTCAACACACTTCAGATTTACAAGTTACGGAAGGCAGTGGGGAGCGATCAGGAACATTCCAGTGAGATGAAGTGTTGTCAGCATTTGTCAGTCTGGAAATCAGGCAACGGAGACAAAAATGCTAGAAGAGAATCACAACTTGAAATTTCCTGCTTACAGTTTAGAGGTTTTCTCAGCGGTAATTAAAAGAATGAACCAGTTTCAGCTGTAGGGAGATACGTAACTGTCATGACTTTTCTGTCTTGTGGAAGTGCACCTTGCCTGAATATTGCTACTCCTATACACCTGTTTGAACATGTATGAACTAACCAGTTTCCTCTGGTCTTCTCAACATTGCCTACAAAATCACTACATGTTTTTGTCGATGTGTGTTTGATGTAGATTTCTGTGTAAACTGTTGTGTAAATGTAAATCAGATCAGAGTATTACCATCTCAGTTACCATGGATGTATGATTTCACTTGGTTTTTCTCACCATGGTTTTGGTGAGGACACATAACTAGCATTTCCAACCACTTCATTGCTGTGATGTTATCAGAACAACAACGGTGAATTGATATGGGTGTGTGTGTGCACATTTCCTGCTTATCGCGATCTTTTTTAAACTTACATGGAAAAGTTTGTATGTATGTCTGTAAAGAGATCAAGGTTTGTACATCTGATATACACACACATATATATATATATATATATACACACTAACTTGTTTTGATCTTTCCTACACAGATTTGATTTGCACTCCTATTATGAACCGAACCTATGCACAAACATGATGTCTTGGTGTTAAAAAAAAAAATTGAAAAAAAAGAAAAGAAAAGAAAAAAAAGGTGCATGTTGAAGCCCTTGTGAACTTCCCTGTATTTCATAATTATGGTGTGGTCACATTTCATGCCTTTGATGATGTGGTATCAAATCTTAATTGCTACAAGAACTAAAGAAATTATGTGCACTGGGTATGCAGGGCACGAACTCGGGTATGCGAAACAAACCACGCCACACCATCTGTTGCCATTCCATCATTTAAAATCCAGGAACAGGTGGTGGGTGTGTCTCAGTCTCTGGCTGTATTGTTGGTCCAAGAGACAGTGTGGTCATGGGAAGAGGCCTCTGACAGTGCAGTCAGTTTAGCTCTGTGGCAGATAGCACTACTCTTTTTCTGTGTTTCCTGTGTTGGTCATGTTTCTGGGAGAGAGAGAGAGAAAAGCGCTTCAGCTTACATTTTTCATTTTGAACACTGGGATTGACAATGTAAAGATTTTTTTTTTTTTTTTTAACTCAGAAATGTGCTGGATGATGGCTATCAAAGAATATTATGAGTAGAAATGGTGTGTGTTTTGGATGTGTGGAAAGCAGGCCATTTTGTTTTTTAGTCCAAGCCTTTTTTTTTTTTTATTGCTTGCTTTTCATTGGTTGGAACACTTTTTTTTAGATGGAACATTTTTTTCATTTTTTTTTTTTTTTTCATTGGAACATTTTGATTGCTGATTTTCCATTGCTTACTTGGTTTTTGTTGTTTTTTCTGAAGAATCGAGCTTTTTGTCTTTATCAAAAAATTGAATGGTTTTTATCAGATGAGGTTTTTATCAGATGAACTTTTTTTTTTAAAGGAAGCAGGCTGTTGGCAAATGAGGTAGCATTGAAATGACTTTCAGGGTGAATGAATGACTATGTATCATGTGAACCTTTTTAGTATGTCTGTCTCTCTTCCAGTGTTTCTATCACTGTATTCAAGTTGTGTCAGTCTGAGTCACGTGGCCCCATCCTGATGACCCAGTATAGAGTACAAGGGAATCAGGTTACCTGTAAAGTAAGGCATTACCGGGTGCACAGAGAGAGGGAGGGGGTCACAGATGCAGACAACACGTTTGGCACTTGTTCTTATTCCTGAAATGATTTCTCTGGTGGGAATTAGGGAAAAGGTCAGGGGGTGTAAGTAACTTGATCCTACAAATCTGGACATGTTCAGTTTTTGTTCCTATTTCTGGAATCATTTCTCTGTGGAAATTGGGTGGGAGGGGTGTATGCCAGGGGCCTTTCTGCTGCTTTTTTCTCCTTCCATTGTCTCCATTTTCTGCTTTCCCAGTCCAGTCCCCTCTTTTTTTTCTTTTTCAAGCAAGCCTCTAACACTTGTTCTCTTTTCCACAGTATGATCATTGATGTATTGTCTGTGATGTTTTGCCTGGCGATTAGATAGTGAGATTTTTAACATCGGGATGGGCGATAGCTGTCCTTTCTGCAGTGTTATTTACCAGTATGGCCTTTTTATGGATTTTTTTTTTTTTTTTTTTGGCTTTGAAGATTTTTTTCATTCTTTTTTTTCTTTTTATAATTTGGGGATAACTATAGTGGAAGGGCTGACATCTTCAGCACAGCATAATCTTATTTGCCCTTGGGAGTTAAATTGTTTAGATGTCATGAACTGTTTTGTTGGTTTATTCTAAATTCAGTGGGTTCTTTTTTTTTTTTTTAATCGAGTTTTTTTGTTTAACGGACATTTGTGTAAAGCTGGACAGTCCTGTGCAGTGGGATGGACAATAAGCAATGACAATAATAACTCAATTTTTATTTCTGAAATAATGTCCCTGTGGGCATTTGGGGGTGTGGGCGTGGAGGACAGGATAAATTTTTTGGCAGTGTGCAGGTCATTTTGCAGATGGGGAACAGAGGCAGAATGTAAAATCAGCGATGTCTGTTGTTTCTTTTTGTGCGAGGGCAGTGAATTGTTTTGGCTGCCTGCTATACATAAAGCGATAAACTGCAACTGGTTTCCACAGGTGGGTTGTTTTCGTTGTGTTTTTTTCTAAAGTCTGGGTATGCATGTACCTTTCGGTTTTAGGATGATGTTGATAATGTACTTGTCTAATGGAGTGGTGGGTGAGTGAATAAAGCACCTAACTTAGGTCATGAGAAAATTGTTTCCATGAAGGCAGACCTTGACATTTTTCCTGCTGGACTCAATGGTCCTAAAATCAGGAGTGGGGAATTGATTGGTGGTGGTCAGATGGTTGAATGAAGATACATCATTCCAGAACATGTTTGCCAGTGCCAGGCTTGCTATTTGGCCATGCACCAGAAGCATTTTTCAGGTTATGTTCCATAAGTTTTAAGAAAGAAAAAAGTTATTGGCCTTGCTTTATTGGCCTTGCTTTAAAGAACTGCAAGACATATTTCCCAAACTTAAAATAGATCGGCAGTGGAACAGTTGCCGAACTCTTTTAATGGGGGTGGATTTTGTTCGCCATCCACAAACCCTCCTAATTTTTGTTGTTTTTTTTTTTTGTTTTGTGGTCGACTATAAATATTTTTGTGGAAGAAAAGATGTTGAAATGTAAATTTGTATCGAAAACAAAAAAAAAACACATTTTCAATGCAATGTCAACAAGAAATGTTATGTCAGAAGTTTGCTGTCCTTCCTTATATACTTGAAAAATGTGAACATACTTAACAGTACTCACCCACATCACCATCCAATGAAAAAGCAACTGACAACCAATGAAAATGTGTTATCAGTTTACTGTTGACGAAAATACACCAACTTCAACAAATGGAAATAACCAAGAAAAAAGTACATTTCCAACTGTACCGCGGGTGGTATGTGGGATCAGTGTGGTGTGAAAATTTGGAGAAAAATCCTACATCAAAAAACGAAATTAACATTTATAAACACATGCTTCAACAGAACATACTTTTTACTGATTCCACCTCCCCAATGTTTTGGGTTTGTTTTTGTTTTTTTTACCAAACCTCACACATACGTATTGACATGCAGAAATCTTTTCAGTTTTGCACCACAGCTTGATCTCCGACTTTCTTCAGTATGCAATACATGACCAAAACAAAATTACTTAGTATCCGAGTGCATTTGTTCACAAACCTGTCTACTACGCCCGATCTGGCAGCTAAGTATAAATAGTGACTTTCTGGATGAATCGTGGGGACAGCTCGGCAGGGGAAATGGTAGTGGCTAAGGGACATAACTGCAGCCTGGCTTGAATCTTTGAAAGCCCTATGCGAGCTTTAACTCCCTGCTTTTGAGCCAGACTTTTTTTTTTCTTTCTTTTAATGATTTTTGTTGTGCTCTTGCACTTGCTCAAAAATGAGCTGCAAGATACAAAACTTAAATGTCTCACAACTTGGGTTTGAGCAAATAGAACATTGTTTAAAAAATAAATAAATTTAAAAAATATATATATTATCTCTGTAAAGTCTAGTAGTTTTCATAACCTGTGGGAATAAATAGTTGCATGAACGTCTCACACAGAACATGTGTGGTTGTGCACCAGAGCAACTGACAAGTACTGTATATAACAGGATCCTAGACCACAGTGGGAAGGGCAAGAAGCCCCAAGCAGGTTGACTGAAAGCCAATAAACCTCTTTTTGCTGGTTACCAAGCAGGTAGACAAAGCCAATAAACCACTTTTTGCAGGTTACCTTGCAGGTAGACTGAAAGCCAATAAACCTCTTTTTGCAGGTTACCAAGCAGGTAGACTGAAAGCCAATAAACTGCTTTTTGCAGGTTACCAAGCAGGCAGACTGAAAGCCAATAAACCGCTTTTTGCAGGTTACCAACACTAACAGCTGAGCAAACAGCCAGCAAGGTGGCTTTTCAGGCTTGTGGAATGACTGACTGTAGTCCATAACCAGAATCAAACTTCAGTGTGTGCAACAATTCCCTTCAAACATGCTCGACTAGCCTGCCACAAAAAGGGGTGCCTCCTCAAACACATCTGTTCCACAGGGAATTCCTGTCTTCTGGAACAGAGCCATGAACATCATTCAGTAAATAATTCACTTAAGTCACCTTGGTCAGTGTCTCAACCTTTCCACTAACCAGTAACACCTGTACTCTGCCCAGTACCCACCTTTATTTATAAAAATCCACCTTTATCCCTACTATATATCCCTGCCCTCTTCCCCCTATGCATCGTTAGAAGTGTGCCCCATCTATGACAATCACCTGAATACTAGAGGGCACAATGGACATTGACAGTATGGACTTTAGGGAATGTTAATCGTGACATAACTTACATTGTCCTTTGAAGGCATCATCGTACGCTGCACTTCTTCCTTGTCAATATGCTTTTCTGTTTTGCATTTGTAAATACATCTTTTTGAATAAATCTACTTCCAACTCCAGGTGGCTGTGTTCTGTGCAATTGGTGGTGGGTCCTGTACAACTTATTCTGCTCATGAATGCACTGCATGCTGTTCAAAAACCAGTGTTCAAACACTCACCAGTACTTAGCTGGTTACATTGACTTGACTCAAACATCTTAACCAGTCTTTGAACAATTATTGTAAGAACTGAAAAAAATTATTTATCAAATTACTGAGACTTTAAAAAATATAACCAAGTAAATTCATATTCCCATTCATGTGTTAACATATTACAGTCATGTACATACACATTCAAATACATACATATATATATAGAGAGAGAAAGCGATAAATATATATCCATACATATACACACACCTGTCAATACCTGTGACAAGGTGAAGACCACTACCAGTCCCTGATTTTTTTTTTTAAGTTAAAATGCCCATCAATAGAACAGAAGTTCAGAGTGTTCAACAACAATCAGAAAACGCCTGAAGGGCACCAATAATAATTATTAACCCTGGCAACTATCATCCTGTACTCCTAACTTCAACCACGTGCCAAGTGTTGGCAACACTGATCCATGATATATATGCAGTCTTTCTTTAAAAGTTATACTCATTGCAAGCATGGTTTTAAACATTAAGGGTCATGTAAGACTGCTACCTGAAGTGTATATTTTTATTAAAAAAAAAAAGAAAAAAAAAAAAAAGCTTTCCATGCAATGCCCCATCAAAGATAAAACTGGCAGCACATGGAATTAAAGATAAAGTACTGAGATGGATGAAAAATTAAAACAGGTCAGAATCAGTTACACTATGTTATGGTCAGCACTGGGCATTCCCAGATAGAACAAGCTAGTGGAATACCTGACAATACACTGCGTCCTATCAACGAAAACAATAAAAAGTATGCCCAAAATCTTAGCAGAAGAAAATGGTGAAAATAACAGTGAATTACAAAGATGTTGAACTGTTCACAGCACTGTCAGAAACCTGGAATCAATGCTCACAGCCATGCCGACAATAAAGGGGACCGTTTCATGAGCACAAGTTGAAGCTTGGAGACCGACAGAAAAATAAGAACGAAAGGTCTGTGGTGTTATGTTTGACTCCCATCCAACACACACCAATCAACAGGCAAACCACATCAGTGGATCAATAAAAGCATGTTTGATTTCTTCGATAAAAACTAAATTTTGCTTGAGAACTCTTTGTCAGACCTGATGTGAAATTTGTGAATTTGGAGTCTGCATCTAAAAAGGCAAGCTGAGAAAGTATGAAGGAGAAACAATCCTGAAGTGTTCTGATATATCACATGAAGACAGACTGAAAGACTGAGGGGATGACAGACATGACTTGAATGGCATTGATATCCATTAACTATTCACACTGACTGTATAAATACTAGAAACACTGAAGGAGACATATCTTCACTGTTGTTTAGAGTTTCTCATAACTGGAATGCAAACCCTAATTGTATTAAACTTGCCCTAAATCAATTTCTTTCAAAAAACTTCTTGATGATTGAGAAGATGCAAAATGCTGATTTCGATCATGAAAATTCAAGTCAGCATTTGAGCCCCATTTACTGTGCAAATTACACCTGTAAACACGTCGCCTCTCAGTCAAATGACAAATATTTGAACCCATGAGATCAACACGCATGGACTACAAGACATCAAAAATATTCCCATCTACATCTGATACAATTGTCACACTTAATCAGACTGTTCATTATACTGAAGTGGCCTCAGGTGGATGTGAAACTGTCAATCCCACACATAAAAAATACACAAATCATCAACAACAGTCAACCTACAAAAGCCAACTCCACTCAAAAACTTCAACTCCTCAACAAGTGAGAAATTCCATCAAAAACCAATGCAAGGCATTCATCCACCCACTGCAACAAATCTCACCACTGGTCCTGGCAGTCTGTAACACTTCTTCAATGTAAATAAAACATACACAATCCTCTCCCTCCATAATTACATTACAGACATGCACAAACAAAATATGAATACCACCACTACTGTTTTCCCCCCACTGATACAAAAGGTACACACCATAGTCGGGTTTCATAAACAAGCAAATAAATGCTTACTGTCATGAATGCAAACACCAGAAAATCATCAAGTTACAATGTTTTACATGTTAACATCATCATCATCCTGGCAGCCAATGCCAGCTGATAGAGGCACACTGCGTGGACTGGATGCACACTTGACGGATGTGTGCACACAGTTTGGTCAGTGCTGTCTAGTGTTGTGACGTTGATGAATTCTGGCCTGTCTTTACAGATCACATAAAAAATAAAATCTCCACACACCTCTGCCAAACAGGATTCCCACAGATGTGAACAAAATGTAATACCTTTTCCTGACCCTTTACAGAGCAGACTGATAATTTTCCATTCCAGATACTAAACCAAATGGAAGAAAAAGTCTGTTTTGCTGCTGATGAAAGACGGACACAATAGCCGAATGGTTAAAGCGTTGGACTTTCAATCTGAGGGTCTGGGGTTCGAATCATGGTAACGGCGCCTGGTGGGTATAGGGTGGAGATTTTTACGATCTTCCAGGACAACATATGTGCAGACCTGCCAGTGCCTGAACCCCCTTCGTGTGTATACGCAAGCAGAACATCAAATACGCACGACAAAGATCCTGTAATCCATGTCAGCGTTCAGAAGCTGCTGATGAAAGAGCTCAATGGATATCCGGATAGCAATGTTCAATTTCCATCACTTTTTGTTTCCTTGTTTTATAACTGGATTAACCCATTTCACCCTGGGGAGTTCTCAGCCTCAACAGGCTTTCAGGCCACACTGACGTGGACCAAAACTCCCAACAAATATACCGTTTTTCTTCCAGTTTACAAGTGGACACTAAGTTAATACTGTAGAGTTAGTTCCCTTTATATGTGATTTATGCATATGTAGGAACATGAAAACCGTTTTAGTGAGACAAATTTTGAGGCCAGAGCAATGCTCTGCAATGCAATGCTCTTTGTTGAATGATACTGGTCAAGAATCTATCAAAATTCAAAGACCTTTCCAGACACTGAAGGGCAAAAGACAGGTTATAAAGACTTTCCCAGCATTGGAAATGGTTTTCACATTTTTCCAAGACTTTTCCTGATTTCCATGACTGTGCACAAACCCTAGAAAGAAAAAAGAATGCTGTGTTTTTCAACAGTTGTTTCCCCTTTGCATCCCTCTCCTGCCCACAGCTCACTAGACGTACAAACCAACCAGTGTGCATCGCTGTTTCAATCGTCATGACTGGCCATCATTTTCTTCTTTTTTTTTTAAAATATGACCTGTCACTGAAATCAATTCAATTTGGTTACCAAGAACTATACAAATTTGATTTAGTTAGCAGAAACTCCTCCATCCATGACTGAACTGCATGTGGACTGATTTTGCTATTTCTAACCAGTCCGACAAAGCAGCAGAAACTAAAACTAAAACTGAAGACGACAATAAAGAGGGCAACACGGAGATTGAGCACATTGCAGAGGACTGTCATCATTCACTTTCCGATCTTCAACGTTCAATTCTAGTCACCAGCTGTGTCACAGATGAAGAGGTCAGCTCAAAACATACGCCTCAGGGTTCCCACAATCCTTCATGGACAGTCATTTTTCACAAGTTCCAGCGTGCACTGCTGCTGGAGAAAAATAAAACAAAATAAAAACTGAAGATCCCTCTGTAACTCTCCAACCAAAACAACTTCCAAGATCGATTGCTGACTGTCTGAAATCTGATGACTGGCCAGATTCTCCTGGTCTGGATCTCGCCGGAATGACTCTCATGATCTAAACCACTCCCCACAAACTTGTGCCAAACATAGCATCCTGAGTACGTGGGAGTGGAGAGTGTCATCAGTAAGCATGTGTTAACGGTGTTAACTGCATATAATCCCTGCTCAAACACATGCATGCTGTCACCGTTGCCAGTTAAAGTGTTTTTTTCTCCTCCTCTTCTGTCATTCCTGAGGAAGCCAGCATGGATCCAGCTCTAGTACTAGACGATGGGTTTGCCATACAATGGTGTGTGTGTGTGTGTGTGTGTGTGTGTGTGTGTGTCTGTGTGTGTGTGTGCATGTTTGTGTGAAGGCTGTTGTGGAAACACACACCCAGACATATCTGGTCATAGTCCAGAATAACTCAAGGGAGTTACTTTGGTTGGGGAGTTTCACTAAAAAAAACAAAAAACAAACCCACAAAAAAACAAACAAAAAAAACACATCAATGGATGTCAGAAGCCTGTTTCCCTACGAAAGCATCACAGAAACACTTCATGTCATGTCCAGACAAGCTATATACAGGTTACGTTCCTCAGTAAAATAACACCTCCAACATGACTAAGTACATAACATCAGAACACCTCTCTTCAAGCTCTGTTCATCGGACAGACCCTTCTAGAGTCGACACAACACAGACAGCTATGAGAGCACAGTGTCTTCAATCCCATGCAATGCTGAATTGTTCACGTATACACAACACGCTATTGCACAGTCATACACTGCGAATTCCTGCATCTTCAACCTGTCATTGCTCCATTTGAGAGGGGGAAAAAAAAAATCAGCAGAAAACCTTAACATCAACAAACTGTAAAATGTTGGTTCTTGTCTTGGCGGTCAGTTCTGCAGATGGTCAGTTCTGCAGATGGTCAGACCAACAAACGCAGGATGAGGTTTGTAACTTGTCATTCCCCCCACCCCCCTGTCATCAAGTCATGCCTGTTCTGACACAACTTCCTTTTCCCCACACCTGTCTGACACACCTGACGGTCTGATGATCAGTTAAGACGGAGACAACACCTGGAGTCAATGAGCTGTCAGCACTGAGCTGTGTCATGATGATGATGATGAGCTGTCACTGATGAGCTGTCACGCTGTTTCCATGCTGGACAAGTCTTCATCATCACTCAGGTCCCACACCTGTGACACACAATATCACCTGTATGTAAACTGACTCACAAACAAGGTGATCAAATAACACACACAATATCACCTGTATGTAAACTGACTCACAAACAAGGTGATCAAATAACGCACACAATATCACCTGTATGTAAACTGACTCACAAACAAGGTGATCAAATAACACACACAATATCACCTGTCTGTAAGCTGACTCACAAACAAGGTGATCAAATAACACACACAATATCACCTGTCTGTAAGCTGACTCACAAACAAGGCAAATAACACACACTGTCCAACTGCCTGTGTATCAACATTCAGGCTAATTATCTCTGTTTACAAATTTAAATTAAATGCATTTAAATCTAAACACAGTAAACACATCACATTCTACTCTGGGGGATAAACTTTCATATACACAATAAAAAATAGCATGTTTATAGTTAGATTATACCTGTAGAAGAAAATAAAACAGTTCATATATTTATGATAACAATCACAACGCTTGTTAACATGTAAGAGAATAACTGTCCCAACAATGACAAACAAGGGTTCTGTCAAGACACAAAATCAATGATGTTCTCAGAAACTGAACAGTCAAGCTTTTTTTAAAATTTATTTATTTATTTATTTATTTATTTTTACACCAAGCAGCATTCTCCCAAGAGAGGGGGAAGCTCTTTGGTGAAACTATGTCCCTCTTGGCTGCAATTGAGCCAATAAAAAGTCTACTGTGCATCCCGTTTGTCTCATCTACAAAAGAGATGATTAAAAAAAATATTTAAAAAAATCAGTGACAAAAAGCATGAAAAAATAAAATCATGAGATACCCGTCCACTGTCTGTCAACATTGGTTTTCACGAAAATCATGGGTAGTTGGCTGTTGTTCAATTCCTGCTAGATGAACACTGTCAAAGACAGTTCACTGGAGTTACGCTTCACCCACTTTACCACGCCTTCTGTCTGGTCTTTGACCTACTGCCTTATACCACCTCACTCTCTCACCTCCCCCTCTTTTCTAACTACGCAGAAGTACTGCACCCTTACCGTTAGTCATTCTCGCCTGCTCAAAATCGATGTCTGACCGGATAGATTGACTGGACAAAGCATCGAACATTGCTGCCAGTTTCGTCACTGTCGTTATCACCTTCAACTTCAATCCAATCATGAGACAAGGTAGATGTATCATCGTCATTACCCTACATAATCATCTGCACAGCCTGCCAAGATGTGTGTATCATCTGCACAGCCTGCAAAGATGTGTCTATCATCTGCACAGCCTGTCAAGATGTGTGTATCATCTGCACAGCCTGCAAAGATGTGTCTATCATCTGCACAGCCTGCAAAGATGTGTCTATCATCTGCACAGCCTGCCAAGATGTGTGTATCATCTGCACAGCCTGCCAAGATGTATCATCTGCACAGCCTGCAAAGATGTGTGTATCATCTGCACAGCCTGCAAAGATGTGTCTATCATCTGCACAGCCTGCAAAGATGTGTCTATCATCTGCACAGCCTGCAAAGATGTGTCTATCATCTGCACAGCCTGCCAAGATGTGTGTATCATCTGCACAGCCTGCCAAGATGTATCATCTGCACAGCCTGCAAAGATGTGTGTATCATCTGCACAGCCTGCAAAGATGTGTCTATCATCTGCACAGCCTGCAAAGATGTGTCTATCATCTGCACAGCCTGCAAAGATGTGTCTATCATCTGCACAGCCTGCCAAGATGTGTGTATCATCTGCACAGCCTGCCAAGATGTATCATCTGCACAGCCTGCAAAGATGTGTGTATCATCTGCACAGCCTGCAAAGATGTGTCTATCATCTGCACAGCCTGCAAAGATGTGTCTATCATCTGCACAGCCTGCAAAGATGTGTCTATCATCTGCACAGCCTGCCAAGATGTGTGTATCATCTGCACAGCCTGCAAAGATGTGTGTATCATCTGCACAGCCTGCAAAGATGTGTCTATCATCTGCACAGCCTGCCAAGATGTGTGTATCATCTGCACAGCCTGCAAAGATGTGTGTATCATCTGCACAGCCTGCAAAGATGTGTCTATCATCTGCACAGCCTGCCAAGATGTGTGTATCATCTGCACAGCCTGCAAAGATGTGTGTATCATCTGCACAGCCTGCAAAGATGTGTCTATCATCTGCACAGCCTGCCAAGATGTGTGTATCATCTGCACAGCCTGCAAAGATGTGTGTATCATCTGCACAGCCTGCAAAGATGTGTCTATCATCTGCACAGCCTGCCAAGATGTGTGTATCATCTGCACAGCCTGCAAAGATGTGTGTATCATCTGCACAGCCTGCAAAGATGTGTCTATCATCTGCACAGCCTGCCAAGATGTGTGTATCATCTGCACAGCCTGCAAAGATGTGTGTATCATCTGCACAGCCTGCAAAGATGTGTCTATCATCTGCACAGCCTGCCAAGATGTGTGTATCATCTGCACAGCCTGCAAAGATGTGTGTATCATCTGCACAGCCTGCAAAGATGTGTGCATCATCTGCACAGCCTGCCAAGATGTGTCTATCATCTGCACAGCCTGCAAAGATGTGTCTATCTGTTGACTGGGATCACTGTATTAGCTGGACAATTTTTTTTCAAAAAGGGGGTGGGGGGAGAAATTTCTGTCATACCTGCAATTCGGTTAAATGTATCTACCATGTCAAACTGATGCAAACTGGGCCTGTCAGTTCTTAGTTTACATCAGTTTGACATGGTACAGGACATGACACCAAATGTTGTGTATGTGGAAGAAGACCTTCGGAGCCAGAGGATAAAACCCAAAACAACCACACAGGGCACGCTGTGAGTCACCAATATTATTCAGTGAGTCATTCTTGGAGTCAATTATTCGATCAGGGAGCCAATGAAGTAGGCAGGGAGTAATTCATGGAGTCAACTGGTGAGTCAGTCAGTGAGTTAGTCATTCAGTGAGTCATTCAGTGAGTCAGTCATTCAGTGAGTCATTCAGTGAGTCAGTCATTCAGTGAGTCAGTCAGTCAGTGAGTCAGTCAGTCAGTCATTCAGTGAGTCAGTCAGGGAGTCATTTAGAGTCAAAGTCATCACTAAGTAGTCATTCAGGGAATCATTCAGGCAGTCATTCCAGGAGTCAGTCATGGAGCCTGAGTCAAAGTGTGAGTCAATCAGTAGTGGAACATCTGGAGAATCAGTCAGGGAGTCAGTCAGTGGGTCAGTCAGGGAGTCAGTCGGTGGGTCGGGCAGTCAGTGGGTCAGTCAGTCAGTGGGTCAGTCAGGGAGTCAGTCGGTGGGTCGGGCAGTCAGTGGGTCAGTCAGTCAGTGGGTCAGTCAGGGAGTCGGTCAGTCAGTGGGTCGGTCAGTCAGGGAATCGGTCAGTCAGTGGGTC
>JAAQRG010322390.1:2500-17498 GCA_011634625.1 Babylonia areolata | reverse complement strand
ATTATTTGAAAAAAAAATACGACACTCAAGAGGAAAATGATCAGAGTCAGTTCGATCAGCAACACATAATTCACATACATCATAAACAAGTTCATAAAAGTCATTTGACGAAAGAAAATAATCATTGACACTGCTTCCATTTTCGCCTGTATATGTATAGTGACCTTCCTGGTCACCGTTACACATTCCATTTAATATTGTCAAACCTAAGGCAGTGCACATGTTTAACATTGACTTACCATATACATTTATGTGTGTATCCTGAGAATTACGATTACAATTCATTGAGCAACTTTTGTGATAAGATCCAATACTGTCATTCGATGATTGCGAAGGAGAGATATTAGAAGTTCTGCTGTTAAGATCGCCACACAAAATTATATAAACATCACAGAGTTCTAACAGCAGATTTGTCAGACAATCTTCAAGTACAGATATACCATGATCATAATCAAAATAAGCATAAAAAGGAGAACCTTCTGGTGGTACATAAGTACATACAAAGAGAACATCTTTCGAAAATCCAAACAACTGTTTATCAATAATAAATGCACATATATTTTCATATTTTATTTGTAGTTTTCTTATGAAGGGACAAAACTCATTCCTAAACAAACACACAATACCACCCGATTTCCTCCCTTGTCTGGTAAATTTAATAGCTGGTTTATAATACATTGAAAAACCAGGAAATAAATCTGTTTTACAATTTTCTTCAAACGTTTCAACAATGCATACGAAGTCAAAAGACGACACATATGTAGAAAAATCATTAAACATGAACTTAGAACGCAAACCATTAACGTTCCAAGAAAGAAAGGAAAAAGATCTTGAACTATTTACAGCCAAAGGGTTCGAGGGTCCGGGAGACGAAAAAGAGTTACTATTTACAGAATGTTTCGTGTTTCGATTTCCTTCCGGGCTGGAATGCACCCTGTCCTTTTCCCCCCTTGGGCTAACATCCAAAGCACGAGAAACTTCAAGTGAGTTCTCGTTTTCTAACTGCGCCTTTCCACCCGAGCGTAAACTTTTGTTCCCTGAATTCCCACGTGCTTCATTTGAAATACCCGGGGAATCGCGTGAATGAATCGAGGAAAATTTATGTGTCAATATTTCTTTTGAAACCGTGTCAGAATTGTCCGTCTCCAAATCATAAAAATCACGAAGCCGGCCTTCTTCCTATTTCGTTTCTTTCAAACGGTCTTGCGAGTCCAGGAAGTATTTTTTTCCATCAATGTAAAGATGGTCATAGATCATACGGACTTGTTTTCCATCACTCCTAGCTTTCTTTAAGTGTGGACTTAACTTCCGTCTTATCTCTCGAACCCTCTCTGTAAAATCTTCGCCAATAAACACGTTTGTGCCCTTCAACTTCTGCTTAGCTTTAGGAATTTTGATTTTCTGCTTATAGAACGAACAGCAAGCGATTATTGGGGAGTCTGCCTTCGCATTCAATTGGTGAACTCGTTCAAACTCAAAACTATCTGAAAGTTCCAGTGTGTCAGTGATCAAGTCCTGAACCCGTTCTTCACATCGTTCACTTGTTTCTCCTTCTCTTTTATCCATTCCGTAAAAAATTAGATTGTTCCTTCTAGACCTGCTTTCCAGATCATCACATTTATTCTCTAGATTCTTTATCTTAGTCGTTAAATCATTGTTATTTTGTTCGAGAACGTCATTCTTCTGGCGTAAATCCCTCACCTCATCCTTGAGCCCACAAACAAGTTCTTGCAAAGCACCATGCTCCTGCCGCAGCTGATGCACTTCGTCTTTCACGTCGTCCAGCTTGCTGTTCATGGAAGCGTTCATCTCCTTCACATCCTGGATACATGACATGACGTCAGCAAGGGACGGTTCCTTGGAGGAGCGAGACGGGTGAGAGGAGGAGAGCCGGGTCTGCCGCATGCTGGAGGATCCTGAGGCGCCTTGGTCAGGGTTGGGGCCGAGGTTTGCTTCAATGTCTCCACATCGTAGTAACAATTCTCCAGATCCGCGGCGTTGATATAAATTGTCCCCCCAAAACATGAACACGAGGACCAGACCAAACAATACACCGGTCGTACGGGAACGAGCTGACAGCATGGCCACCCAACTTTTTTTCTTCAACACTGCCCTCTTCAACATAAAGTTGATGAAAACTGGGTGAAAGGCACCACAAACCGAGCGGAACTGTAGCTGGGCCCACGGCATAGTCTTAAACGAAGTAAGTGGCAAGTTTTCAGTACCGTACACTATCTGTAGTTACAGTAACTACTGAAAAACTGACGACTGTGTGACACACACGTTCAGTTCTCATGCACGTGCAAAACGCCCCAGAGAGAGAGAGAGAGAGAGAGAGAGAGAGAGAATGTTCGGATTATTGTCTGTCTGTCTGTCTGTCTGTCTATATGTATGTATGTATGTATGTATGTATGTACGTAGGTGCGTAGGTAAGTACGTATATATGTAAGTATGTATGTAAGTATGTTGTGTATATATATTCCATTGCATGTCTCTATTTCACTGTATGTGTTTATTCGATTGTTTTTAGTACTGGATTTATAACGCGTTTAGAGATCGCTTCAGCTTGTATTACAGCGCTACATGAAAATACAGTTTGTATGTATGTATGTTTGTATGTATGTATGTGTGTTTCTTTGCTTATTTGTTTGCTTGAATGAACATGCACGTATGTTTTTCTTTCTTTGTTTTTCCAACAACTGAGTATACGTCATAAGCTATGGTTATTATATGGACAAAAAGCACGTGTTCATACACTTTTGGCTTCTGCATAAAACATACAGACCAGCATACGTACATGCATGCATACATACATACACAGGACATGTACATGCATGCTTGCATTCATACATCCATGCATACAAACAGTATACATTTGATATATGGTGTGTGTGTGTGTGTGTGTGTGTGTGTGTGTGTGTGTGTGTGTGTGCGTGCGTGCGTGCGTGCGTGCGTGCGTGCGTGTGTGTGTGTGTGTGTGTGCGTGTTTGTGTGTGTGTGTGTGTAAAAACACACAAACGTATACGCATCAACGTGTGTGAAAAATTACACATACACAAAGACAAAATACGCAACGTCATTCTCTGTCATCCACCCACCTGTCTTTCTCTGGTGTTGTGGGCAGTTTCAGTGGAGAGGTACACAGTAAACGCTGGCGTCACCGTGACAAAGTCACGTTCGTCCACGTCAATGATATTCAGCGTCACAGAAATCGTTGATGACAGCTGGGGGACGTGGCTGTCCCGAACCGAGACCACAGCTTCCACCTTGGGAACAACAGAAAGAAAAATGATGAGGAGATGAGACACAGGGATCAATGGATGACAAAACAATTCACCCCTTTGTTTCTTTAAAGTTCCGAAATCCTTTGTTTTTGTTGATTAAGGCTTTCTTAAATGATTTATCTGTCTCCCAGTCAAGGCCAGTTAGAAGTTTAATTCATCGATTCCGTTTGAATGCCCTTCGGAATAATTTTTTTTAAAATATACAGTGTCGGTGCGGAAAAGAAGTCAATGTCTACCACACACTTGTCCATTGTCCTAAAACAAGACAACTGTTCTTTCAAAAACTAGCCGACCAGTTTCCACCAAACACATGTTTGTCCTTAGTAGATGTTTTGAATGAATAATTATTCAAAAAATGCTTTTTACTGTTATACAGATGTTTAACTCACTGTTATAATTCATGTGAGAGTTCACTGTCACTACAGTCCTTCGTACTCTTCGTTTTCCACTACTCGCTACAGTCATCCCACCACCTCTTCTCATGAACCAAACGCCTCATCTCTCATGCGCACTTTTTTTTTAACCCGTCTAATATCACTAAACAGTGAAAAGACGTTAAATTAAACTTCACACACACACACACACACACACACACACACACACACACACACACTGAACCAGTATATAGCTTACCAACGAAAAAAGTGGTTTGGTCACCTAACTACAACCTCTCTCTCTCTCTCTCTCTCTCTCTCTCTTGTGTTTTTTTGTCTATTTTTTCATTGATGGATTGATGCAAAAAATCAATTGTCGCTTATTCAATTTGCCATCATGAAATAAAATCTTGACTTGTCTTTACACACACACACACACACACACACACACATCCAACTTTCTTTCCCTTGCCCATAATTTAACTCAGCGTTTCGTGACAACAACAAAAACAACAATGGCTGGCTCGTCACATCAAGTCACACGTACGTACCCGATGGAAAGTCTCATAGTCCGGTGAGCTGGTCAGCTGGATCTGCCCCTCACCCGTGACGGTCAGTACGTTCTGCACGGTGACCGACTCCACCCGGAACAGCAGAGGTCCGTTAGTGTCCGGCTGGTCAGCGTCCAGGACTCGGAGTGACCCCACGGAATGACCAGAGGGCGTGTGTTCCGCCACGTGCAGGACCATGATCTGCCCGTCCTCAAACTGTGGAGTGTTGTCATTGACGTCTGTGACGTTCACCTGCAGGGGGAGGAGTGGGAGATGGGGTGGGGGAGGGGTTAAGGGGGGAATTTTGGTCCTTGTTTTCATTCAGCCTTTCTTACACCGGTACTCAAAATGCCTAAATGTTTAATCACCACAGCACACGAGAAACAAGTAAAGCAATAAGATCAAGGAACATCGTGACATTCATGAACTTGCGTACGCATCTACAACACACACACACACACACACACACACACACACACGCACACGCACACACACACACACATCGCACACACAAACACTCCTACATACCTGCACCAACTTCCGAACGGTGGTTCCATCCCCACCATCACCACTGACGTTGACCCACAAGTAATACACACTCCGTCTCTCGTAGTCCAAACGCCCCTTCACCACAACCTTCACCGCCCCTCCTCCTCCCTCTCCCTCCACCACCAACTCAAAACTGTCGTCATGGTTACCAGACACGATGACGCAACCGTTGCCTGGTGACGCAACAGGAAAAGGATCCAGGACTCCGACCACGGACCCCAACGAAGCGTTCTCTGCCACTGTCAGGTTTTGGAAGTATAGAGAGGAGGAGGAAGGGTCAGCGTCGTCGTCGGCTAGCGGGGGGGATACGTAGACTGTGACGTTGGTGGAGGTGGTCAAGGGAGGAGTCCCGTGGTCAGTGGCCGTGACGGTCAGGGTGTGCACGGACCGTGCGTGGGTCAGCCAGCCGACGGTGGTCAACCGGCCGCTGTCCGGGTCCGGGATGGAGAAGAGTCCCTCTTCGTTTCCTGCGGCGGTAGTGTTGTCGGTGATTTTTTTTTCTTCCCAGGATGGTGATGATGATTATGGTATAACGATATTTGTATTATCATCGTCATTATCATCATCATTAGCAGCAGCAGCAGCAGCAACAGCAGCGGCGTTTCATTATTATCAGTAGTAGTAGTACTAGTAGTAGTAATAGTGATGATGATAATCATACTATTCCTGCCACTTCTACTACTAATTACAAAGTTATTACCCTTATCCTCACTATCCATTTTCTTATGTTTTTTTTTTAATGATAATGGTTATGATTGTAATGGTTATCAGCAGCAGCATCGGCAGCAGCAGCAGCAGCAGCAGCAGCAGCAGCAGTAGTAGTAGTAGTAGTGTTCTTTTTTTGTTGTTGTAGTGGTAGCAGAAATGATAGTGTAGTAGTGGTGATGTTGGTTTAATCACGATCTTCATTCTTCGTTATATATATGTCGTCATGATTTTCCATAACCAGCTTTTTATTGCTCACGTTTTTTGTGTGTTCACAACTCATAAACGAAAGAAAATACACCGTAGAAATAAAAGCATTACAGAATTTAAACACGATCTTTCCATCTCGCGTCTGTCTGTCTCTCATTACCACAATAGCCTAACAGTAGCCTTTACTGCGAAGGATAACATGATAATTAATCCTGCTAAGCAAAAGTTCCATTCTGACGCAATCGACCGATTACGTTTTATTCCACCAACGGATCTCAACATATTTCCACATGCATACCTGCAGTGATGGCGAACGAAACCCGCGCATTGTCTCCCATGTCTTCATCATCAGAGGCGTTCAGCACCGACAGCTCCGTTCCAGGGGAAGCCACTCGCCCCACAGTCACCTCCACAGACCTCGAGGTCATCGCGAACACGGGCGCGTGGTCGTTGACGTCGACGACAGTGAGGGTGAGGGTGGTGAAGGAGGTCAGTGCCGAAGTGCCTCCGTCCTGGGCCAGGAGGTGCAAGAGGAAGCGAGAGGTGTTCTGGGCGCTGAGGTTCGTCCTCAGGACCAGGTCTCCCGTGGAAGCGTTCAGCGAAAACACGCCTCCAGGGTCGCCGGATGCTATGTAGAACCTCACCTCCCCATCTCCCGCGCCGCCGTCAGGGTCCGTGGCCAGGACAGTGATCAGAGTGCTCCCCGCCGGAGTGTTCTCGTACACCTCCAAAACGTACGGAGCTCCACCGTCAAACCGCGGTGTATGTTCGTTGACGTCACGAACTTCGATCACCACCGACGTCACGCCGGACCTTGGGGGCTGACCTCCGTCCGTGGCTGTGACGACACACGCGTGTCTGACGTCATCCTCCTCGCGGTTTAACTCTTCATTAGCGGTGATGACGCCGGTACTGGCGTTGATGCTGAACAGTTTGGAACAGCCGGAAATGGTGAGAGATACCTCTCCGAAAACGTCGGCATCGTCGTCGGAGAAGTTTACCTGCCCTACGTAACTGTGCTCCGGGGAACCTTCGTCTATAGAGAAATGATACACGGCCAGGCCTGGCTCTGGCGAGTGGTCATTGATGTTGATGACATTGATGTTGATAGTAACGCTGTCCTTAACTGCGGGGTCCTGTTTATTTTGAGCGTCTACCTCCAAGACAAAGTCGGTATCCACTTCGAAATCGACCGTGCCAACCACCTGCAATTCTCCCGTGTATTCTTTGACGTGGAACAAACCTTTGCTGTTCCCTGTGCGTATGACGTAGCGCAAAGTACCATTTATTCCTTCAGTAGCTCCCAGGGTTGTGGCATTGACGTCATGGATGATGGTATTGACGATTACGTTTTCTTTTATGAACAGGGTTATTGAGCTGACGTCAAATTTTGGTTGAGTTCCTGCTGGAAGGACTTGTATTCTTACGGTAGCTTCTGAGAAACGCTGGAAAAAAAACGAAAAAAAAGGGGGAAAATAAGTAATATTATTTATTTAATTCTGCACACACAAAAATCACACCAACAAACATGAAGTCTGTGTGTGTGTGTGTGTGTGTGTGTGTGTGTGTGTGTGTGTGTGTGTGTGTGTGTATGTGTCCGCCCGTATTATATTTTGTAAACTCCCATTTTCTCATTCCCACTCTCCCACCACCTACATAATAGCACTAGTGTTCTCGAATTGTCATGTCTTTTGATTATACTCATGATTAAAGCATTTGAGTATATCTCAGTTTGTTGATAGCTTTGAAATGATATCAAATCAAAATGAAATAAAAAACAAAACTAACGAAAACAACAACAACAACAAAACCGAAGCAATAAGAGCATCCATCTACAAAACAAAAGTACAGATACAAAAGCATCCAGCTGAAGGACAGAAAGTAAATGAGAGAAACTGGACGCAAACAAGGGGCAGAAAATAAATAAAACAGAACTCCGATTCGAGGTAATGTGGATACTTGAGCCTATCCTCGGTCAGAGACCAAGCTCTAAGCGCTTTCCATACACGGAGTCATTTACACCACAGGTTGCCTACCTGGGTAGAGCCGACTTACGGCTGCCACTGGGCGCTCATCATTCGTTTCCTGTGTCATTCAATCAGATTTCAGGCGCACATACATACACACTCAGACAGACATGTAACATTTTACTTGTATGACCGTTTTTGTTTATTTACCCCATCATGTATGCATGGCCAGAAATAGAAACATAAAGAAAAAGAGAGAGAAAAAAAAAACACACACAAAAAACAAGCATTAAAAAGAAAAGAAAACTTTACGACAGTTTATACTCACGTAATCTGACCGACTCCCGGTTTTCCGAGCTCTGATCGTGAGAACGAATTCCCTGACGCCATCATATCTCAAAGGCCTCGTCGTCCTCAACCCCCCGTCGTCCACCAGAGCAAAATACCCGGCGCCGTTACCTGACACGATGCTGAGCGTGAAGTTAGCGTTCTCTCCTACGTCAGCATCCGTCACCGTGACATGTCCCACTATGACGTCATCTTTCGTGTTATGCGGCACGTGAAATTCGTACACGCTATTCGAGAACACGGGGTCGTGATCGTCCACGTCTTCCACTTGGACCTGTGAGAGAAGAAGATATGAAACAATTGTATCACGCAGAGCATTTCGAAACGGTGTCTTCATCGAATTACACATTAGCATGGTCACTACAACAGATAATAAATAAGTCAACCAATCGTCATCGTCAAACTCATAATCCAGACCATCATCTAAACACAGACTCATAACCAGCATCATTCTCGTTATCCATATCCAAGCTTGGAAGTATCCATTATCATTGTTATTATCATTAGCAGCAGCAGCAGCAGCAGCAGCAGTAGTAGTAGTAGCAGCAGCAGCAGTAGAAGTAGTAGTAGTAGTAGTAGTAGTAGTACAGTGAGTGATAAAACGGATGGGAAGCATCCTGAATGGTTTCACTCAATTTCCTTTTTTTTTTTTGCGAACTGATCGAAGAATTCTGATAGCTATTTCTGTGCAGCGCGAACGAATTCGCCTGCCAGTCTGACAACCCGTGTGACAATCTTACCTGATCTTTAACTGTCAAAGTTCCATTCCACGCACGCTATGTTGGGTATGTTGATGCTCTCAATCAGTGGCCAGTGTACAATTTCCGAGGTAAGACTACTTACATCAAAAGCATCCAACTTCTTAAGAAAATGCAATGACAGGTTTGCTTTGGATTTTTTTTTTTTCCATTTCAACTGCCTGAAAAGTTGCAATGATAAGTCTGACCGCAGACAACAAAGGTTCATTCACACACACAACCAAATCCAAACCCACCCACCTTCACAGCCAAAGAAGCCGAATCTCCCCTGTGGTTCATCGTCAAGAACTGCAAGCTGTACTCCTCCACGGCCTCTCTGTCCAGCGGAGACCCCAGAATCACCTGACCACTGTCTGGCAGCACCAGGAAAGGCGTGTTCGTGGTGGTCAGTGTGTAGTTGAGGTCCTCAGGGTCATCCAGGTCCTCGGCTTGCAGGTGGAGGAGAACCACGCCCAGGGGAAAGTCCTCCGCCACGGTCAGGGTTCCGCCTGGAGAGGTCAGGAACTGGGGGCTGTGTTCGTCCTCGTTGGCGATCTCCAGCTGGGAACACAGAGGTATATATACACGTGCGTATCCATGTCAGTGCTCGGTGGGTAATGGAAACAAGAACATACCCAGCATGCACACCCACGAAAACGGAGTATTGCTGCCTACATGGCGGGGTAAAACGGTCATTCACGTAAAAGCCCACTCGTGTATACGAGTGAACGTCGGGGTTTGCAGCCCACGAACGAAGAAGTTACAAGTACGTGTTTGTCTGTGGGCGATTCGTGATCAGGTCTTTGTGGATACAATCTTTTTTTTCCCTTCAATTCATTGGATTGGGTTACGGGGGATTTCAGCTGTATAACTGTACGAAATAACATGGCTATTATCACCGTCATATCACCACCAGTAACACCAACTAAAACCATTACCAATCGCTGACACTCATCACCATCATCACCACTATCATAATCACCATCAAACGATACCAAACTACACACTTCACCAATCGCCAACACAAAAACCAACAGAAAAAAACACAACTTCGCTGCACCTGAACAGTGGCAGTAGCACTGAGCGGTGTATTTCCGCCATCCACAGCCACAATCAGTAAGGTGATGATTCTGCTGCTGCTGCTGTTGTTGGTACTGCTGCTGCTACTGTTGTTGCTGCCAGCAATGTACTCCTCCTCCGGCTCCTTCAACACCGTGATGACTCCACTGCTGGCATTCACAGAGAAACTGCCGTTGAGGCTGTCGGCCAAAGAGTAGGTCAAGGCCGCGTTCGTCCCCTGGTCAAGGTCCGTCGCTGACCACGCTCCGAGGATCGTTCCTGATGCCGGCATCTTGGGCAGCTGGGGATGTTTAGGTGTGTTAGGATTATTTGCGTTTTATACATAATTATATATTCATATATACTGATACGTATAGACACAGTGGATGTGAATTCACTGCCCCATAAACAGCTATGAGACCATTAACCTTCAATTATTGATAAGAAGCATTCTCCCATGATATCAATTTCTTCCTCTTCAATTTGTTGCGTGTGCTGCCTTCTCACCCTTAGCCAGGAGAAAGCGGGATTGAACACTGGTGCGTTGTCGTTGGCATCCTCTACCACGACCTCCAGAATGGCCGTGGCTGTCTGACCCCGCTTGTCCCCGACCTTCACATTCAGCACGTGCCGTGACATCGCCTCGCGGTCCAGGTGACGCACGAGCGTGATGACGCCGTTGCCTCGGTGGAGGTGAAAGAGTTTGTCCTCGTTTCCGGAGAGTAGTTCATACTGTGGACACATATATACACACACACGCGCGCGCGCGCGCGCGCGCACGCGCATGTATGCATACACACATACACAATCGCATACACACACACACACACACAAACACACACACACACATTTGATTCCTGCATTGATTGATTAATAAATCAAATGACTCATTATTGAATGGCTGATTATTGATTGATTGATTGATCAATAATTGCTTTTGATTGGTTTCCGGATTGACTGATGATTTGTTTATTATTGGTTATGTAATGGCAGATTGAATAATTGGTTGACTGGTTGGCTGGTTGCATGATTAAATGAATGGATGAATGAATGAATGAATGAATGGTCGATCGGATCAAATCGCATCGACTGCACTTGACAGGACAGGAAAGGGCCTGGCGACTGACTGACTGTTTGCTGGTTTACTTGCTTATTCTCTGGACTGACTGACTGACTGACTGACTGAGTCGGTTTGGTCGATCGGTTGTTGGACAGGTCAGGCCACCCACCCGCAAAGTGGTGAAGGAGCAGCAGGCAGCCACCCGATGCAGCACGGTGCCCACCGCCGCGTCCTCTCCCACCCGGGCGCTTAAAGGTAGGCTGGACAGCCTCAGCTCTGGTTCCACCATGATGACGACATCCACCCGTGACGTCATAGCGGGCGTGCCTCCGTCGTTGGCTTCCACGATCAGATGGTACAGGTCCAGTGTCGGGTGACGTGTCGCTGTCAGCTGGCCGTTGGTGCTGTTGATCTGTAGAGAGAGAGGTGGGGGGTTGGGGTGAAGAGAAAGTTTCGGTGACATTACGATGTTCGTCTTTTCTGTTTGCTTGTTTGTAAATAAACGTATTTGTATTTCTTTTTATCACAACAGATTTCTCTGTGAAATTCGGGCTGCTCTCCATAGGGAAGCGCGTCGCTACACTACAGTGCCATCCATTTTTTTGTATTTTTTCCTGCGTGCAGTTTTATTTGTTTTTCCTATCGAAGTGGGTTTTTCTACAGAATTTTTCCAGGAACAACCCTTTTGTTGTCGAGGGTTCTTTTACCTGCGCTAAGTGCATGCTGCACACGGGACCTCGGTTTATCGTCTCATCCAGATGACTAACGTCCTGACCACCACTCAAGGACAAGTGGAGGGGGAGAAAATATCGGCGGCTGAGCCGTGATTCGAACCAGCGCGCTCAGATTCTCTCGCTTCCTAAGCGGACGCGTTACTCCACTAAACTGGGCTAAGCATGAAAATGGTATAAAGGCCAGTATACACAGTCTTTAGTATAGTATATTCTGTTAAGAAAGGAACATGGTCATTCTTGTCACGTTCCCTATTTTCCATCGCAAACAGAGGGGGTAAACTGTTATGTTTTATACTATATTTGGTCTCATCTCTTCACACACACACACACACACACACACACACGCACGCACGCACGCACGCACGCACGCACACACACACACACACACACAATCAAAAATAAACTACTTTATTGCTCAACCCCACACCCCCTTACACACACACACACACACACACACACACACACACACACACACACACACACCTAAAGAACCGTTATAATCAGATAACTAATTAAACAAAGAAAAGAAACAAACCTACCTCAAACGCCCCGTCCACATTCCCACCAACAATCCCGTACCCAAGCCGACCGTTCACGGTGTCGACGTCTTCCCGGCAATCCACCGACGTCACGGTGGACCCCACCCAAGGGAAGACAACCACGGCCACCGGTTGACGCCGCCGACAGTCAGGCGCCACGTCGTTGACGTCAGAGACCGTGACGTGTAGCGTCATAGTGACACTTCTCCGATCCTCCGGACTGGCGGACAGATCGTGGGCGATGACCGGAAGTGTGTAAGCGTCGGTGGTTTCCCGGTCCAAGGGAGCGGCGAGCAACACGCGCCCTGATTGGTCCACGAGGAAGGGAAGGTCAGGGGTCAAGGGTCGGGAAGAACGGTAAGCGACCTTTCCGTCCCAGCCGAAATCGTTGTCCGTGGCGTTCAGCTGGAAGACCACGGATCCTGGGGAGAGTTGTTCAAAGTAATAATGATGATGATGATGCTGATGTTAGTAATGAGGAAACAACAACAATAATGATGATAACGATAATGATGATGATGATGATGATGTTAGTAATGATGATAACAACAACAATAATGATTATAATAATGATGATAACGATAATGATGATGATGTTAGTAATGATGATAACAACAACAATAATGATGATAATAATGATGATAGCGATAATGATGATGATGATGATGATAACAAGAACAAGAACAAGAACAACAACAATAATAATAGTAATAATAATAAGAGAGAGAAGGAGGCGAAGAATGATGATGACGATGTTACAGCTACCACTACTACTGCTAGAATTAGTATCAGTAGTAGTAGTAGTAGCAGTAGAAGTCAATATAATACTTCTACCGAATAAAACATATTTTGTTGTAGTAGTAGTAGTAGCAGCAGCAGCAGCAGTAGTCGTCGTCGTCTTTGAAGTAGTAGTAGTAGTATCACGTGTATTTTGAAACCTTCCATCATCATTACTTTAACAGCAACGACCTCGGCATTTGCAATAAATAAAATTAATAAACATAAACGGGACATTGTTTTCTTTCTCATCTTCTGACATTACAGCAAATGAGTTACACATCCTATCTATCCTTCTTTTTCGTTTTTCTGCCGTGTGACTTTCAAGTGCAAGATAGTTTTCATTCTGCCATTTAGGTGGTCATGTCCCGTGTTGATTTTTTTTTTCGGGTGGGGTACCAATGGTGCATGTGTTCGTATTTCCATAACCCACCGAAAGCTAACACGCAAGACAGGATATTAAACACGGGTATTTGATGACGGGCACACAAATGCGCGTGAAAAGCAATATGTTGCATATGTTTTGACCTGGTAGATTGTTAAAAAAAAATCTTTAAATTCTTACTTGGTACAGCTGGCATTCTTAACTGAACCGTTTGCGGATTTCGGAAGGATGAAAACGAAGCATTGTTTGACTGATTAAATCAACAATTCTCCATCGATTTTCGCCGTTGTAGTAAACGACCCTGCAGTGGTCTCACGTACTGCTGGTACAGGGGGGTTGTAACAGGCATTCAGCTGTGGAGTAGAACGAGATATCCCCATCCCATGCATCAATAAAGGGACAGAACCAAGGACTCTCAGACTGAAAGTCGAACGCTCTGAATATCCGGCGATTACACCAGTCTGTCCGGTAACACTCGTAGCATCAAATCCACACACACCCTCACCTGGAACCGTGTCTTCCGACACCAGGAAGTGGGTACCACTGATCCACACGGGGTCAAACTCATTCACAGGGGTGACGGTGAGGAGGATGGTGGCGGTGCCGGTGAGGGAAGGGGCTGTGCCCAAGTCACGTGCCTCCACCCTGATGACGTGCTGGTAGCGCGTGTCGAAGTCCAGCTGCCCTTTGACCCGCACGTGCCCAGTGACCTCGTCGATAGACAATGGGCCGTCTGTTGAATAGATTTTGTAATGTTCGAGTGAAGTGAGTGAAGTAGTATGAAGTGAAGTGAAATGAAGTGCAGAGAAGTGAAATGCAGGGAAGAAAACAGAAGAAGAGAAGTTTACTGAAGTGAAGTGGAGTGGTATGAAGTGAGGTGCAGTAAAGTGAAGTGAAGGGAAGTGATATGAAGAGAAGTGCAGTAAAGTGAAATGAGAGGTGAAGTGAAGTGATATGAAGTGAAGTGCAGTAAAGTGAAATGAAAGGTGAAGTGAAGTGAAGTCATATGAAGTGAACGCTAAGAGTACATCGTTAGCGAATCCAAGCAATCATGGCGATACTATACTGTAATGTACTGTGCTGTGCTGCACGGAACGGAACGCAGACACTAGAAATTTCACCTTTCATGGATTAATAAAATATTGCATTGCACTGCATTGCACAACATTGCATTGCATTGTATTGCATTGCATCGCATTCCATTATATTGTACTGCGTTGTATTGCATTGCGTTGCTTGCGTTGTACTGCACTGCATTGCATTGTACTGCATTGCATAGCATCGCGTCCTGTCGCGTTGTATTGTATTGCATTGCACAGCATCGCGTCCCGTCGCGTTTTATTGCATTGTATTGAATTGCATTGTATTGTATTGTATTGTATTGCATTTCATTGCACTGCGTTGCTTGCGTTGCACTGCATTGCATTGTATTGCATTGCATAGCATCGCGTCCCGTCGCGTTGTATTGCATTGTATTGTATTGCATTGCATTGTACGTTCAAGTATACCTTCAATAGCGTAGCGCACCTCCCCTTCATGCTCATAATCCAGGTCCAGTGCCTGCACCCTCAGAACCGGGAACGTATAGGAGGTGGCCTCTGTGACACTGGCGTAATACAGCTCCTGGCCAAACAACGTTGGAATCTGTCTGATCTTCGCACTGCCATCCTTTTACCCTTTCTCTCTTGGTGCATGGGGTGAATGGTGTTAGGTAGACAA
>JAAQRG010322388.1:10000-15000 GCA_011634625.1 Babylonia areolata | reverse complement strand
AAGGGGAGGTCAGGGGGGTGGGTGGGAGGAGGAGGATGGTTGTGGGGGAGGTGTGTGTTTGTGTGTGGGGGAGGGGGGGGGTTGTGGGGGGTGGGGTGGAGGTTGAGGGGTCATGTCTTGGGGATTATTGATAGTGAAATTATGTTGTGGAGGAGGGACTGGTTCCTTGTTGCTGGCAAGGGCCCAGTTGTATGCATGCATGCTACCTTTCTGGAAAATATGTAGCCTGGTCTGTCGGTGTTGATATGTTTTGGGGGTGGTGGGGTGGGGGGATGGGGGGGCATGGGGGGGTGGGGGTGAGGGTGGGGGTGGTGGTGTATGTATGTAAGAAATATGTTGGTTTTTTTTGTTGTTGCCCTTTTCTTTCCTTTCCTTTTTATTTATGGTTTTTGAAAAATAAAATAAAATAAAATTTTTGGAATATATTTTTTGTTAGTCAGTTCTTGATTGCGTGGGGGTGAGAGAGCGGATGGTGTATTGTGTGCATGCGTGCATATGTGTGTGTGTGTGTGTGTGCGTGCGTGTGTGTGTGTGTGTGTGTGTGTGTGTGCGTGTGTGTGTGTGTGTGTGTGCGTGCGTGCGTGCGTGCGTGCGTGTGTGTGTGTGTGTGTGTGTGTGTGTGTGTGTGTGTGTACACTGTGGGTATGAATGCATCTTGTGATATTTCTACTTGTTCGGAAGATTCTGATTGTTGGTGCTTGATTGTTGAATTCTGAAATGTCTTAATGGTTTGGCAGACTGTTACTGTTGATATTTCGCAGCCAAATAATCTGATTTGTCATCCTTTTTCCAAACATTCTGATGATTAATGATTGATAATCAAATCTATTTAAAATATCTGATTTAAATGTTTGGTGACAGGAATGTCTGATGTGACGTTATTGTTCTTAACACTCTGACAGTTTTCTAAAGATTCAAACAATGATTGTTTGATAGCAGAATTTTCTGATATGCCTTCAGTGTTTTGAGCAGTATGAGAATTTATGTTTATTCATGAACTTTCTTCATGGTCTTGAAGATTCTGATGATAAAACTTAACCATATGATATGTTCCAAAGCTTGGAGATTAAAGTTGATTAAAACTGAACCCTATGATACATTTCCGAACTTGGAGATTCAGGTTGATTAAAACTGGAACTGATGATATACTCCAGAGCGTGGGATTAAAGTTGATTAAAACTGAATCCCATAATGTACTAGGACTTGCAGATTAAAGTTGATATATAAAAACTGAACCCTATGATAAATTATGTTCCAAACCTTTTGAGATTGAAGTTGATTTATAAATTTAACCCTCTGATATCTTTCAGAGCTTGGAGATTAAAGTTGACTGAAACTGAATCTGATGACATGTTCCAGAATTTGGGGATTAAAGTTGATTAAAACTGAACCCTATGATGATTGTGTTCCAAACCTTTGGAGATTAAAGTTGATAAAAACTGAATTTGATGATATGTTTCAGAGCTTGGAGATTAAAGCTGATTGAAATTGAACTGTATGATAATTATGATCCTTTGAAATTGAACTGTATGATAATTATGTTCCAGTACTTGCAGATTAAATTTGATTAAAACTGATTGTGATGATTTCTTCCAAAGAAAACTGATTGTGATGATTTCTTCCAGAGCTTGGAGATTAAAGCTGATTAAAACTGAACCCTGTGGTACATTTCAGAACTTGGAGATTAAAATTGATTAAAACTGAAACTGATGAAATGCTCCAGAGCTTGGGGATTAAAGTTGATTAAAACTTAACCTTATGATAAATTATGTTCCAAACCTTTGGAGATTAAAGCTGATTAAAACTTAACCCTATCATATGTTCCAGAACTTGGAGATTAAAATTGATTCAAACTTAACCCTATGATATGTTCCAGAGCTTGGAGATACAAGTTGATTAAAACTGAACCCTATGTATGATATGTTCGGAAACCTTTGGAGATTAAAGCTGACTAAAACCGAATGTGGTGATATGTTGGAGAGCTTGGGGATTAAAACTGATTGAAACTGAATGTGTTGATTTGTTCCAGTACTTGGAAATTAAAGCTGATTCAGTGCTTGCAGATTAAAGCTGATTCAAACTGAACCCTATGATAATTATGTTCCAGTGCTTGCAGATTCAAGTTGATTAAAACTGAATCTGATGATAATATTCCATAACTTGAAGATTAGAGCTGATTAAAAGTGAACCCTGATGATAATATTCCATAACTTGAAGATTAGAGTTGATTAAAAGTGAACCCTGATGACAATGTTCCAGAACTTGAAGATTAGAGCTGATTAAAAGTGAACCCTGATGATATGTTCCAGAACTTGAAGATTAGAGAATCTGATGATAATGTTCCAGAACTTGAAGATTAGAGTTGATTAAAACTGAATCAGATAATAATATTCCATAAATTGAAGATTAGAGTTGATTAAAAGTGAACCCTGATGATAATTTTCCAGACCTTGAAGATCAGAGTTGATAAAAAGTGAACACTGATGATAATGTTCCATAACTTGAAGATTAGAGTTGATTAAAAGTGCACACTGATGATATGTTCCAGACCTTGAAGATTGGAGTTGATTAAAAGTGAACCCTGATGATAATATTCCAGAACTTGAAGATTAAAGTTGATTAAAACTGAATCTGATGATATGTTACAGAACTTGAAGATTAGAGTTGATTAAAAGTGAACCCTGATGATAATGTTCCAGAACTTGAAAGATTAGAGTTGATTAAAAGTGAACCCTGATGATAATGTTCCAGAACTTGAAAGATTAGAGTTGATTAAAAGTGAACCCTGATGATATGTTCCAGAACTTGAAAGATTAGAGTTGATTAAAAGTGAACCCTGATGATATGTTCCAGAACTTGAAAGATTAGAGTTGATTAAAAGTGAACCCTGACGATATGTTCCAGAACTTGAAAGATTAGAGTTGATTAAAAAGTGAACCTGATGATATGTTCCAGAACTTGAAAGATTAGAGTTGATTAAAAGTGAACCCTGATGATATGTTCCAGAACTTGAAAGATTAGAGTTGATTAAAAGTGAACCCTGATGATATGTTCCAGAACTTGAAAGATTAGAGTTGATTAAAAGTGAACCCTGACGATATGTTCCAGAAGCTGGCTGTTGATTGCCCGTGACAGAAGGTCAGACTGAGGTCATTTGTGGGCCATGGGTCAAGCCAATTCACGGCAAGAGGCCTTCTGGGATGCCTGTGGCTTTGGCCGCACTCATCTGGTGAAAAAGTTCATTGAGGAAGGCATCAACATCAACTGGGTGTCCTTCACGGTGTGTGTGTGGGTGGGGTGGGGTGGGGAGTTGGGGAGGGGGAGTGGGGGCGGGCGGGGGGGGCGAGGGGGCTGGGGGAGGAAGGGATGGGGGGGAGGGGGGCGGGGTTTGTGGGGGGAGGGGGATGTGAGTGAGTGTGTGTGTGTGTGTGTGTGTGTGTGTGTGTGTGTAGGGGTGGTGGTGAGTATTTGTGTGTTTGAGTGTGTGGGGGTGGGTGGATCACTGGATGGGTGGGAGTGTGTGTGTGTGTGTGTGTGTGTGTGTGTGTGTGTGTAGGGGGTGGTGGGGTGGTGAGGGGTGGTGGGGATGGGTGTGGGGTGGATGGGTGGGTGTGTCTGTGAATGTGTGTGTGAGTGTGTGTGTGTTTGTATTTGTGTGTGTCTGTGTGTGTATGTGTATGTGTGTGTGTGTATTTGAGTGTGCATGTGTGTGTGTATTGGTGTGTGTTTGTGCATGCATGTGCGTGCATTTGCATATGAGTGTGCTTGCGTATGTGTGTGTGAGTGTGTGTGTGTGGGGGGGAGGCATGTGTGTGTGCATGTGTGTGTGTGTGTGTGTGTGTGTGTGTGTGTTTGTGCATGTGTGTGTGTAGGCATGTGTGCATGCATGCATGTGTGTGTGTGTGTGTGTGTGTGTGTGTGTGTATGTGTATGTACATGCGTGTGCATGTCTACATGGCTGTATGTGTGTGTGTGTGTGTGTGTGTGTGTGTGTGTGTGTGTGTGTGTGTGTACATGTCTACATGGCTGTGTGTGTGTGTGTGTGTACATGCGTGTGCATGTCTACATGGCTGTGTGTGTGTGTGTGTGTGTGCAGCATGACTGCTGCCCCATCCATGTGGCCTCCCAAGGCAAGCCGGACGTGGTCAGGCTGCTTATTGAGGCCAAGTGTGACGTCAATGCAAAGGATAGTGTGAGTGCTTCATGTTCTGTGTGTGTGTGTGTGTGTGTGTGTGTGTCTGTGTGCGCCAAATGTGATGTCAATGCAAATGATTGTGTGAGTGCTTCATGTTCTCTCTGTGTGTGTGTGTGTGTGTGTGTGTGCCAAATGTGATGTTAATGCAAATGATACTGTGAGTGCTTCATGTTCTCTCTCTCTGTGTGTGTGTGTGTGTGTGTGTGTGTGTGTGTGTGTGTGTGTGTGTGTGTGTGTGTGTCTGTGTGCGCCAAATGTGATGTCAATGCAAATGATTGTGTGAGTGCTTCATGTTCTCTGTGTGTGTGTGTGTGTGTGTGTGTGTGTGTGTGTGTGTGCCAGATGTGATGTCAATGCAAATGATTGTGTAAGTACTTCATGTTCTCTGTGTGTGTGTGTGTGTACGTGTGATTGTATGTTTGCCAAATGTGATTCAATGCAAATGATTGTGTGAGTGCTTCATGTTCTCTCTGTGTGTGTGTGTGTGTGTGTGTGTGTGTGTGTGTGTTTGCCAAATGTAATGTCAGTGCATATGATACTGCGAGTGCTTCATGTTCTGTGTGTGTGTGTGTGTGTGTGTGTGTGTGTGTGTGTGTGTGTGTGTGTGATTGTATGTTTGCCAAATGTAATGTCTGTGCAAATGATACTGTGAGTGCTTCATGTTCTCTGTGTGTGTGTGTGTGTGTGTGTGTTTGCGTAAACTCATGTGTGTGTGTGTGCAGTGGTGTGTACATGTATGTTATGGGTGTGTGCACACTGCCGCACTGGGACACTACTGTCTGTGTGTGTTTTACAGAGAGGGATG
>JAAQRG010322388.1:0-5000 GCA_011634625.1 Babylonia areolata | reverse complement strand
CCACACCACACCACTCCACACCACACCACAACACAACACTCCACACCACACCATACCACACCACACCACACCACAACATGACTCACCACACCACACCACACCACAACACGACTCACCACACCACACCACAGCACGACTCACCACACCACACACCACAACACGACTCACCACCTCACCACACCACGCCACAACACGACTCACCACACTACACAACACCACACCACACCACACCACACCACATGTGACATGTGTGTACAGGCTGACTTCAGCAGCCTGATGTTTGCGGCCTACCATGGACACACAGAAGTGGTGAGGGCCCTGGTGGCGGCTGACTGCGACATCAACGCCAACGGCTCCATTGTGAGTACTGCCCAGCACTGCTGATGTCGGCTGTCAGGTCAGGTCAGGTCAAGGTCAGGTCATCTTGACCCACACCCATTCCTACAGAACGTGACGGAAAGTGGATAATAGTAATGATGACGATGATGATAACAATGAAGATGATGATACCACTGCTGCTGCTGCTGCTGCTTTTACTACTGCTGATGCTGCTACTGCTGATAATAATAATGATATTAACAACAACAATAATAATAATAATGATGATGATGATGATGACCATCATTATCATCATCATCATCATGGTCATCATCATAATGATGATACTACTGCTGCTGCTGCTACTATTACTACCACAACTACTTCCATTGCCACTGCTACTGCAACAACTACTACTAAAAATGATGATGATGATGATGATAATAACAAGAAGAGCATCAACAACAACAATGATGATGACATTCATACCATTCATGGATATAGATTTAATACATGCTCAGTGGCACTCTACTGAGTAAAACAAACAGTTAACTCTCTCCATACGAACGGCGAAAGAGACGACGTTAATAGCGTTTCACCCCAATTACCATCATCAAAATATTGCAAGCGGAAGGCTCTTATACTGAAGAGGTGAATGTTGACAAACAATACCACAATTCTGACGACGGAAGCTAAAGGTTGGGTCATTCAGACACCCACTGGACATCCGAGGGGTCTGTGTAGAGGAGAAGGTCTGTGTGAGTGAGTTAAATAATAAAAATGAAAAATGTATATGCATAACCCTGCACAGACAAAGCAAATACTTAAAACATTAATTTACGTCCATACCATACACACACAAAATCATCACACACTACACAACGCTCATTAGAAAAAAAAAACCCAAACAAACAAGAGAGACAGAGTCAGTTTCAGTTTCAGTTTCAGTAGCTCAAGGAGGCGTCACTGCGTTCGGACAAATCCATATACGCTACACCACATCTGCCAAGCAGATGTCTGACCAGCAGTGTAACCCAACGCACTTTGACAGAGACAGAGATTGATTAATTGATTGATTTTGAACAGAGAAGAGGAAAACCAGAGAAAAGAACAATGTATTTCAAAGCAAAGGAAATTTCACTCAGTGATGAATACCTGCCTTCGTTATTAGTCGTTAAGAAGTGAGGAGGAATTTACTAAGGAGATCACTCTTATTTGTTTGTTTGTTTGTTGTTGTTTTTAATTTTAAAAAAAAGAAGAAGAAAGAATATTACATTGTATATAGAACAGAAACACATTTAACTCACTCAGTACGGCCAGTCCTCTCTTCTCCTCTACACAGACCCCTCGGATGTCCAGTGGGTGTCTGAATGAACCGACCTTTAGCTTCCGTCGTCAGAATTGTGGTATTCTTTGTCAACATTCACCTCTTCAGTATAAGAGCCTTCCACTTGCAATATTTTGATGGTGGTAATTGGGCTGAAACGCTGTTAACGTCGTCTCTTTCACTGTTCGTATGGAGAGAGTTAATGGACATTAGAAAACAAAGGATAACAACAGCAAGGTAGAAAAAATAAGTTTTTGTTTTTTTTAGTATACACAAGAAAAAATATTATAGGCAACAAGACAATTCATTTGGCAGGAGCAATGTAACTCTTTAGTACACACACACACACACACACACACACACAATCAGCAGTGTTGGCAGTAGCAGAACATAGTCATACATGCAAGGTAGAATTCAGCACAGGTATATAACCTTGTGATAATTTAAAGAAAAAGAAGATAAATAAATAAGATAAAATATATTAAAAAGATAGAATAAGATAATAGAATAAATTTTTTTTTCTTTTTTCAAAAAAACAAAACAACAGCAACAAAATCACAAGCTCTCTTTAAGCAAGCGTTCGGTATATGGTACATTGTTATTATATTTTAATTTATGTATTTATTTATTTTTTTGCTGCCCCATCATCAACACCATTTCAGTGGCATTACTCCTACGCCGCTCATTTAGATTCCCCCATACACGGCTACACCCGGGTTCGTCCGTCACAGTTCCAGCGTCGGCATTAGGCAGGGAACCATCAGTGTTAGGTTGCCAGGAGGCCACACACCAGAGGAGACCCTGCACTGCTGCTGAGTCACTTCAGTGGTGTTCAGTGGTGCCTGTTCTGATTTAATGTACTAAGGACACCACCTAGAAAGCCCCCTACTAACGACAGTAACGGCTTAGTCGCGGAGCCAGACTGAGTGAGTGTCCCTCTCAGAGTGGAGACCGCCACCACGTCCCTCAAACAACAACCCCCCATGAATATGCTGACACTGGAGACATTGACAGGACTTACCCCAAGCACAGAAGTGGAGGGGTATCGAAACTGAGGTCACCATGAGAGCAGGGCATGAAAGGCCACAGACTTTGAGACTGTTTTGTTTATATTGATGATGATGGAGGAGGATGATGATGATGATGATGACGATGTTGCTATGGAGGTCCATTTTGGTTTCGGACTGTGTGACAAGGCTGTACTCTACGCTTCCTGTCATAATGATATCCCAGCGTTAACCAGGCCTGAGAGATACAGACACTTGCAGTGTTGGTCAGGTAATTAGAGCAACACACCCAAAGACGCATCCGTGAAGTGGATGACACTCGACTGTGTGGTCCCAGTCTCCCCATTTAAGCCTACAGCACACTCAACTCTGGGTAGGAACAGGCCACAGGCTGAAAAACCCACCTCTGCTGGGATTCAAACCCACGTCCTCCCAGCCGTCAGTCCGCAACGCTAACCACTTCGCCACGGCGGCTGGTTACATTGTTATTCTTCGCCGAGAAATGATGATGAGGGTGATGACCAGGGAAAGGGCATTTGTTGGCTGTGTTCCACAGAACAAGTGGACAGCGCTGCACTGGGCAGTGGACAGGGGGCAGGAGGAGGTGGTCTACCTCCTGGTGGAGGCTGGAGCCGACCCGGGGAAGAAGAACATGGTGAGTTCAGCAGCGTCTGTCTGTTTGTGGGGCACCTTGTCTTTTCTTTTACAATGCAAACCAATACACTGGAGTGACGGCTCAGAGGTAACGCGTCCGTCTAGGAATGTATGTGTATTGTGTATTTGTATTCCTTTTTATCACAACAGATTTCTCTGTGTGAAATTCGGGCTGCTCTCCCCAGGGAGAGCACGTTGCTACACTACAGTGCCACCCTTTTTTTTGTATTTTTTCCTGCGTGCAGTCTTATTTGTTTTTCCTGTCGAAGTGGATTTTTCTACAGAATTTTGCCAGGAACAACCCTTTTGTTGGCGTGGGTTCTTTTACGTGCGCTAAGTGCATGCTGCACACGGGACCTCGGTTTATCGTCTCATCCGAATGACTAGCGTCCAGACCACCACTCAAGGTCTAATGGAGGGGGAGAAAATATCGGCGGCTGAGCCATGATTCGAGCCAGCGCCCTCAGATTCTCTCGCTTCCTAGGCGCACGCGTTACCTCTAGGCCCTCACTCCACTTGTTGTGTGTGTGTGTGTGTGTGTGTGTGTGTGTGTGGGTATGTGTGTGTGTGTGGGTATGTGTGTCTGTGTCTGTATGTATGTATGTCTGTGTGTCAGTGGTAAACTTTAACATTGCCATTTGGCTTTGAAATAGTAGGAAAAAAAATCTTCAGTCATACCGATATTAGGTTGTAAGTCTCCTGAAGTAAGCTATGTTTCCAGTATTATTAACGATTTGTTTCGTTGAGGCTATTTCCGGATTCCGAGAACGCCAACACCACATTATCCTATTCCAGTTGCAGTAGCGTAGGCTGTGCTTGGTTAGAAGATGGTGTGACCATGATTTTCTTGTTCACATTTTAAAGGAAAGAAATACAAATTCTGTACAGAACACATGCAGTAACACTAAATACACTGTCGAAGTGTTTACTGCAGATGAATATTCTAACGTGGACGCTGAATTAACTAGAATGAACATAAACTAAAAATTGAATCAACCGTTTCACCGAGTTTCAGTCAGCCTTCTCTTGGCTGGTCTGTGTAGATCTTGTTTTTTTCGTGTTCGCTATTAAAAGAACAGGAATACAAATTCTGAACAGAATACACACAGTGACACAGACTACATCATTGACGTGTTTACTGCATATGAATATTCTAAAGTGGATACGCAGTTAACTAGAATGAACATAAAAGAGAAATTGAATTGACCGTGTTGTACTTTCCCGGTGAGTGCAACCAAACTTGTTGTACATCTGTCTAGATCCAGAGAAAACGGCTTAATGTTGCAGTGTGATTGAGGTGTTGGCAACGTCTCCTTTTACTGCGGACTTTAAAGAATTCTAAAATGCCCAATATATATCAAAATAAGATGATTTAAACAGCATTATCACTTTGAATACCGCAGTCGATTTATCACGCTTAAAAAAGCATGCTTAAATGTTGATTTTTGAATGCCATCGATAGATCCGCAACAGTGCAGTGACTAAGACAGTTTCTTCCCACCAGAACATGCTAGGTCCGATTCAGCTCAGGTCTTTTTCTTTCTTTTTTTTGTCATAAATAACCCTAAGCTTTATAATAGCAAATACAGAACACATTTGAATATTTTAATTAATTGATTAATTTATTTATGATCTTACTTTTTTTAAGTGTATCACAACTGAGTCTTGAAGGCCTTGCCTCTCTTGTATTTTTG
>JAAQRG010322387.1:2500-17457 GCA_011634625.1 Babylonia areolata | reverse complement strand
GGTCAAGTTTAAAACACACACACACACACACCCTCGCACGCACGCACGCACGCACGCACACGCACACACACACACACACACACACACACACACACACATACGCACACACACACACGTACACACACACACACAGACACACCTATTTCTCACAAATACGTAATATTGAAACGTCAGTCTAAAATGTTTTTGTTTGTTTTTTTGTTGTTGTTTTTTACCAGACTTCACTGAAAGTTATTGCGAATGTGTTTTTAACAAACTCAAAGAAGGTTAGTGGAAAGACGTTAAACTGAAGACTACTACTACTACTACTACTACCACCACCACCACCGCTACTACTACTACTACTACTGCTACAACAGATACTACTACTCCTACTACTACTACACACACAAACTGTCAAACATGACCCGATTTGTCCTTCAGAATAGTGTTTGTCAGGACATTGGTATTATTCTTTATCGGCACCCGAATCTCATTGTATTATATTTAAAATAAGTCACTTTGTATTGTATTACATTACACTGCATTGCATTATGTCGCAGTGTTGTGTAACAAACTGTGGTGTATTGCATTGAGTCGTATCGTTTCAAGCGTTATCACGTATCGTGTTGTCGTCTTGTCTTGTGTTATATATCACATTGCATTTGTTGCGCCGTATTGATTGTGTTGCATTACATTTTATTGCTTTGCATTGTGTGCTGTTTTTAAACTGACTGATTACATTGTATTACGTTAGACTGCAGTGACGGTGTTGTGTTGTGATATGATTTTGGTGTCTGCGTTACGGTGCGGAATTGTATTGTACTGTGTTGTCATACAGTGCATTACAGAGTCGCGTTTGTCACATATTCATGGAGCCGCTCTTCCATCGGTAGATCAGAGTGGAGAGAGAGTGAGAGGAAGAGAGAATCAGAGAGACAGACACAGAGTCAGACAACAAACAGACAGACACAGAGACAGACAGAGGCAGAGACACGGACACAAGACAGACAGACAGACACAGAGACAGGCCGAGGCAGAGACAGGGAGACTGATTATCTTATCTCCACAGCACAGAGGCACATTCCTGTTTGTTGTTGTTGTTGTTTTTGTTTGTTTGTTTGTTGTTGTTGTTGTTTTCAGGTCGTGTGGCGGCTGTGAGCACCCGCTCGCAGTGGGAACTGGAGATTGCCCACACGGAGTTGGAGATCGACCCCGCTCAGAAATACACCGACATCGTGTGAGTGACAGAAACTCTAACACGGTTGTTTCCAGAAAATCTATATCTACCACTTCCCTGTCTGTCTGTCTGTCTGTCTGTCTCTCTCTCTCTCTCTCTCTCTCTCTCGTTGGGGATGAGAAACTCTTCATACGCATATTTAAAGAGCGCTTACAGAACTGCTTTTGTCAGCGTTGGTATGCGCATGTGTCAGAAAGCAGGCGCTTTGAATTTTATCACTCGTTTAAAAGCGACATTGAATGTGAAAAATACCTTGATCACATTAATAATAGATATTTCAAAACAATATTTACACGCTTCAGAATGGGTGTTTCGGCTATAAATAGCCACATCCACCGCTTTTCCCCTGTTGGTCAAATGGGTTGCCCTCTTTGTTCTGCTGACTGTGAAGATGAATTCCATGTACTATTTGAATGCTCAAACTACAGTGACCTCAGGTTGAAATATTGTATAAATAGTTCCAACTCATACTTGACACGGGATCAGCAATGTGCAAGTATTTTGAATGGTGGACTCGACAGTAAACTAAATCTTTCAAAGTTTCTTTTTCTGGCTTTTAAACGCAGAGACTTAATGAATCATGAATCATTACCAACAACTAGTTAAGGTACGAAAATGATTAATTATGTTTTCCCATTGCCTTTTTCAAGTGTCTTCTCACAAGGATGGTCTCTAGCTGATACAGTGGGGACGAAAGATTTATTTATTCATTTATTTGTTTATCTGTTTACCTGTCTGTTATTTATCTACTTATTTGTGTGCCTTGTGTACGTTTATGTATATTATGTTTGCAACGGGTCACAGGCCTATACGCAATTAAAACATTTGTTCTTGTTCTTGTTCTTGTTCTCTCTCTCTCTCTGTCCATCTGTGGTTTTTGATCACTTGATAATTGAGGCGGGAAAGTTTTATTTTGACCATGATGATAAACTGAAAGCTGCAACTTAGGAAAACGGCCGGCCTGTTCATGAAAAGCTGTTGATACCCCAAACTAGGGACGTAAAATGTCCATCGTAAATTAAATGTAGAGGGAACATCTAAAGGTTTGACATCGTATTCCGTCCAGTGTTCTGATGAAAACTCACGTGCAGATCGAGCCATAGCAAGTGACACTGATTCGTTGATGTCAGGCTCTCGCCGTAGCGCTCACGCCAGCAGTGTCATTAATTTTATGCACGGAAAAACGATTCCCACGTGCACGCGAACAAGTCAGTGACAGATTCAGTGACAGCAAATGGTAAAAATGATGTTAACGAGACGTTAAGTGTTTGCGAAGATACCTTTGACGTGAACGATGATTTTATTATCCTCGTAATTAAGCAATATTAACATATTTCCACGAACCATAATTCTTCAGCTTACAGTTCAGAATTTGTCCAAAACAGATGTGATTTATTCAATGAAAATTTATGTGAGAATGCTCAGGTTGGTATGAGAGGTGGTAGGCACAAAGTAAATGACACGGAGGTGAACAGGAAACGCGTGTCATTCTTACACTGGAATGTGAATGGTTTGATTTCGAAAAAATTTTTTACCATGATTTTGTTTCGTATGTCTCGTCTTTTGATATTATATGCCTTGTTTAAACGTTTGTGGAGAAGTTGCAGTCAACTGCTTTCAGAAATCACACAGTCTTTTGTAAACCTGCCGTTCAGTTAACAAAACAAGGGCGTCGTTCAGGAGGTATTATATGCTTGATTAAAAAAGAGTTTTTACCATATGTTCAAGAGGTGCACACTGATAACAAAAACTATTATGTTCTTGATTTGTAAAAATCATGGTTTGTCAGAAGATGTTTTGTACGTTTGTGCTTATGTTCCACCATAAATCTCACCATATTACTCCTTTTTCGATATTGGTAATGGCATTTGACTTAGAAGATTGTGTTACAGATGTATTACTCTCTATGCATGATATTCATTTACTTTTGTCTGGGGATCTCAATGGTAGAACGTCTAATATTTCTCAGTATGTGTCTGTTGATGAAACTGTTTATAACTTTCAAGTAAATTGCAAGCAAGACTGCTTCAATAGATGCTCTGAGGACAATAGTTTGAATAGATATGGTAAATGTTTATTGAATATGTGTACGGCACTGGGCTTGTGTGTTTTAAATGGTGTATGTAGTGGTGACCTTCAAGATCATTTCACATACATATCTGATACTGGAAACAGTGTTAATGATTATTATACAGCTTCAAGTGACGTGTTGGCTGTGATGTATCAATCTTGTACTCTTCATGTGCCTGAACGAATTGAATCTGACCATTTACCTCTAGAGCTAAATATAAATAATTTTTCACACAATCAAACGCCCAAAGAAAATAAGCACAGGAAACCACAGTATGTTGAGAAATTTGAGTGGCAAGATGAACATGTGGATGTATTTAATAATCAAATGAATAGTAAAGTTACAGTGTCAACTTTTGAAAGGGTTCTTATTCTGATTGACGAAGACGTTGATGCTGCCTTATGTACTTTTGTTAACTGCATCAAAAAACAAGCTAAATCTATGAAAAGACGAATGAGAATAGATGTAATGGTTAAGTATAATGACTTGATTAAGAATGTAGACTTGCTAAACGAAACAACCAATGATATCACTGTTAATAAATGGTGTGATGATTTCAAAGAGCTTCTAGAAAAAGATACTGACAAAGAAGAAAATACTGATGATAATATTGAAGAATCTGTTATTGATGATGGTGGTGGTGGAGATGGTGGTGTTGGTAACCGGTTATGGTGATAGTGTTGGTAGTGGTGGTGATGGTGATGATGATGATGATGATGAAATGAATTATCTTGATCGTCAGATATCCAGAGAAGAGGTTTTGCTGGCAATACAAAAGCTTAAAAATAAAAAGCCTGCTGGACCTAATGGAATCATTGGTGAATCACTTAAATATGGTGGTGATGCTGTAGTTACTTTCTTAGTTAAGTTCTTTAATGTACTTTTTGACAAAGGATTATATCCAGAAAACTGGACAGAAACAACCATAATACCATTGTTTAAAAAGGGAGACGTTAGTGACCCAGGTAATTACAGGGGAATATCTTTGTGTGCTGTTAGTAGCAAACTGTATAGTTTAATTATTGATTGTCCACTTCAGGAGTTGGTTCAGCAAAACAACATTACTGGGGAATATCAGGCTGGGTTTAAAAAAGGCTATTCTACAATCGACCAGATGTTCACACTTTTAGCAATAATACAAAACCAATTCTCCTTGAATCGTAAATTGAATGCAGCATTCATTGATTTTGAAGAGGCTTTCGATTCAAAGCTGTATCAAGACCTCTGCTTTGGCGAGTACTTAAAAAAAAACGGGATTAAGGGCAAATTATGTAGACGTATTAAGAGAATGTACAATAATGTTGAAGCTAAAGTAAGATGTAATGCTGACTTTACTATGTCATGTGTACAAAAGGTGTTAAACAAGGAGATGCATGTAGTCCTGTCCTATTTTCTTTGTTCATAAATGAATTAGCACTAGAAATAATTGAGAATGGTCGACATGGTGCTACTTAAACTCCTGATTTTATTGAATTGTTTATTTTGTTATTGGCAGATGATATCATTTTGTTGTCTGAGACGCCAGTTGGTCTCTAAACACAGCTAAATAATCTTTACTCTGCAGCACATATGCTTAAGCTAAGAGTCAATATGAATAGAGCAATATTGTTGTATGTAGAAAAGGTGGCTATTTAGCAGCTAGAGAGAGGTGGTTCCTCAATGGTGAAAAAAATGTTGATTGTTAATTGTTACAAATATCTTGGTATATATTTTTCTACTCAGCTCAGTTTCGCAGTTGCTTGTGAAGACCTTGCAGATAGGGCCAAAAATGCTTGCTGCACATTATGTGTAAATCAAACATACTTAGTTTACGGAGAAACAGGACGTCACCCTATTTATATCAGCTCGTCTATTCGTTGAATTAGGTATTGGCTTTGGATATTACGTATGGACGCAAACAGATTTCCAGTAAAAGCTTATGAAGTGTTGATGTGGTTAGATTCGGGTGGTAAATATACATGGGTTTCAAGAGTTCGAGAATTTTTGTTCCGAAATGGTTGATTTGTATGGCTTAACCAAGGAGTAGAACATGTAAACGCATTCTTGCTTGATATTGATATGGTAATTCATCGCCATCGGTACAATGAAATTTCTACCAATACTTTGACATGTCCATTATGTAAAACTGAAAAAGAAGATGAAATGCATATATTATTGTGCTGTCCAGCTTTTTTGTGGTCTCAGGTTAGATTACATTCCTAGAAAATTTTACGTTCACCCATGTCTCTTTCATGTAACATTGCTGATGACAAACCAAAATAACAATATAATGAAGAATCTATCCATATATTTATATAAAGCCTTTAAGAGGCGCACTGATGCTGTTAAAGAATAAGATATTTGTTTCTGAATACTTTGGCACTGACACTGATTGAAGTACCTCTACTCACTTTTGCTTGTACATCCTTTCGTCTTTTGTTCGTTATAAATGTCATATTCGTATTTGGACCCCCTTTAGGGGGGTCTGTGGCCAAAACTAAACAAAACTTTCGTTTTGTTTCGTTTCGTTTCGTTTCGTTCCGTCTCTCTCTCTCTCTCTCATTTGTTACCTTTGATCTCCAGCTCCTTTGCATGCGGAATGTGCATAAAATGAACATTATGTTTTGACCTGTGCATTCTTCTGGTTATTCAATGCAAGCCTCTAGTGTTCGACACACAATTTTATTTGGACACAGCACAGCATGGCAAATCGATGCAATTTTCTGTGTGGGCGCGTGCGCATGCGTGTGTTCTGTGAATGTGAGTTTGCAAGTGTTGCATGGATTCATGCGAGTGTGTATATGTGTGTGCCTGTGTGTGTGTGTGTGTGTGTGTGTGTGTGTGTGTGTGTTTTCAGATTACAGTTATCCAGAAATGAGACCTTCGACCTGAATGATGACTATCCCATTAGCCACCATGTCTTACAACATGGCGAGCTTGGCAAACGTATTCGCGTGCAAACGAAACTTTTCCCCGCCGTTCGGAACGATACACACCAACCCAACAACAGTCCTTTGGTCCTCTATCAGCCAGTCTACAGGTGTGCTGCTTAAAGAGCATATTGAGCCCGTTTCAGGGACTAGTTATTTCTCATGTGGTATAACTGAGGAAGTGGGGGTTTTTGCTTGTTTGTATGTTTTTGTTTTGTTGATTTTTTGTTTTTGTTTGTTTGGGTTTTTTTTGTTTTGTTTTTGTTATTCTTAATTAATGAATTATTTATTTCGAAAAGGAAATGTGTGTGTGTGTGTGTGTGTGCGTGCGTGTGTGTGTGTGCGTGTGTGTGTGAGTGTGTGTGTGTGTGTGTGCGTGCGTGCGTGCGTGCGTGTGTGTGTGTGTGTGTGTGTGTGGTTTCGCTGACACCTTTTTCGAAATTCAAATGAATTGCGGACAATTTTTTTCTGAAATCAGAGGTTTTCCTTCTCCAGATTTCTTCTGACGCTATAAAGAACACCCTTTGCAAAGTCGCATGAAAAGTAAATATATCGACAGAAAACAAGTGTGCTCGCACAAAACCAAAGATTACTGATATGCCGAAAGAAAAGATTATGAAACATTGGTCACCACCATCGCATGTTAAGGAATAATACGAAAGGTTCTTAAAGTGTACTTTTCTTTTGGGATAATTTGACTAACAAGAAGCGCATTGTGGAACTGCGTATTTGGGCTATATTTTGTATTTTTTGTTGTCAGTACTTTTCGATATCTTAACAAAAGGAGAAGGAGAGAGAGATCAAACAACAAAGTAGATCATCTGTTGCTCCCAGTAAGACAAAGACGTTATGTGCTTTTTAATATCAGTATTTTAGCCATTCACCAGACCATAACACAGAAATATACGATGCTTGTAAAATCATCAACAGTCTCAAGTATTTTGTGATCGTATTCTGGTCAACCAGGTTCGGTGATAAGAAACACTAAGGAGAGCTGGACGGTACAAGGTCTTCAGAGAAGCACCCCCCTCAGTCAAGCGTTTCGTTAACTCCTTACACTCTGTGGGGGCGGGGCCGCACCTAGGTCATGACTCCTGGATGCCCTTGTATTGACGCCTTTTTCTTTCGGTCCTCGACAGGTTTGAACCCACGTCTCCAGGGTAGTCGCCACGTCAGGACTGAGTCACCTTTCTGGCAGACGTTTTAACCACTGAGCCATTGTACACCTAGTTTGAGTAGGGAAATTTAAGAAGCCGTCTTGTGTCTTCTTATTTTTGATCTTTTTCCTCCTTGGTGATTCGTAATATAAATTCTTCGCCAATCAGACCAGAGTGAAGCCTCAAAAGTTTGGCTTTGAACCGAATGGGAATGTAGCTCACAAAATGTCAGTGGTGAGTTTTATGCCTCAACCACAAAGTCCAACTGAATCCAGTCAGCGGCTGTACATACAGGCCGAAATAAAGATAATTCTAAAAATCGATAGTCTTTTGAAAAAAATAAGTTGAATAACCATTAAAAAAATGGTAAGTCAAAAACAGCTTCTCATTTTTACTTTTTTTTTCCCTCTCTGCAGGGTGATGTTAAACAGGGTGACAAAAATACGATTGACGACCGTTGACAAAGATGGCGACCTGGTGGAATGCAGGATGGCAGAAAATGTGGAGTTGGAAGGCATAGGTCACATCAGAAATGTGTCAGTCACAAAGGTGAAGCTTTCTCCTCGACACTCCCTCGTCTCTGCACACACACACTCTCTCTCTCTCTCTCTCCTCACACACACACACTCTCTCTCTCTCTCTCTCTCTCTCTCTCTCTCTAGCGCGCGGGGGTGGGGGAGGTGCATGCGAGCATGTATACACCTCTTCGCGATTGACTTTTGTGTGATGAATTTCCAATCAAATATTTATCCAAACCAAACACGGAGTCCAAACCATATTTTGCTAAATTTAGAATAAATTTTAAAAAAAGAAAAAACCCAACAACAACAAAAAATCCAATTCATACAGAAATGTTTGTCCAGTATCTATTGTTTACAAAAGCTCAGAAGCTTCACTGTCAGTGGTGAAGGACTACACAGAGCATTTACAGTTGTTTTTTTTAAAGTGTGTGTGTGTGTGTGTGAGGAAGGGACAGCGAGGGAAGAGAGGGGGTGGGGAAAAGAGAGGATGGGTGGTGGTCGACATTTCTTACTTCAAGAACCGAAGTTGTTTAAAACAAACACCAGGGACATAACAGTGGAACAGAACAAAACACAGAGAGAGAGTTACCATTGTTGTTAACTAATTCTTCACACTCTCATCCTCATTTCTTTCTTTTATTTCGAGTCAAATATCCATCGAGGCAACCATGTGTTTGTTCCGTATGGTCCGTATATTCTGTGCAGCATATTCAGGATTAATGGGCTATGGCAGTCTTGAGTAAATGCTAATTTATCTTTGCACATTTCTTCTGTCATCGCTGCTGTGTGCACATGTCAGATTGGTATAAGGACAAGCCCGAAGCTTCCCATTTTGAGGAAGTGTCTGGGTTTGTTCCAGTCTATCTTTTATTTACCTGTGTCTTCGTGTAGTGTGTGTGCTTGTGGGTCGGTGTGTGTGTGTGTGGGGGGGGGGGTTTGTAGGACATAGGTAGTGCCTTTCTTCAGAGATTGTTCATATCTGCAATTTGTTGTATTGCATTGGTGTATATTGATTTTTTCACTTCTATGTCCTCATGTGCTCTTGTGTGGTATTGCACTATTGAATATGTATTGTTTCATGTGATTGGTATAGCACCGGGCGAAACCACGCGAAGACGACCGTTGTGCTTATGCAATGTTTAGCAGACACATCACAAGTGAGGGCTGTGTGGGCAGGATTTGAAATTGTGTAGCTGAGACTGTGTATTTGAAAACTGGATGTTAAAACCACCCAGTGAGTCAGTGTAAAAGTCATATTACAGAAGGACCTGTAGTTTTCCGCAAAATACAATCTGCTACGCAACAATACCCAGATGCACCCTTCCACCGGATAAGAGGAGACAACTAAAAATCCCCAATCCCACGGCATTCATACAGTACCAATGGGATGACTGGCTGTTGGGTTAAACAGTCACTGACTGTATGCAGTCTGGCCTTAGGGCGACACCAGGCTGACGGACTCCACACAGATGGACATCCATTGCCCTTCCCTGATAAGAGGCTCTGTCAGGGCGACCGAATATTTTCCCTCACCACACAGAACACCTTCCTATGGATACCAACAAAAAACCCTGTCTCGCGTGCACCTCGGGGATCAGCTGCATAGCACGAGACAAATTCAGATCCCCCAAACCCCAAAACAAGCGTGGAAAAGAGGTGGGAAAAGATTGTGCTTAGGTAGCAAAATGACAAAAGCAGAGCGGCTGTCAAAGAAATTCTTTAGAATCGGCAGTTGGAATTGTTCCAGCGCGAGAATGAGAATCTCAACAATTGAGAAATTGGCATATGATTTTGACATTTTATGTCTCCAAGAGACCAGGACAAGTGCAGACAGACCAATACATTTTGAGAATTTCACAGTCTTTCAAAGGAATGAAGGAAGAGGGGTAGCAATCATACTGAACAAAAACCTAAAAAACAAAGTTTCCACCACAAATCTAGAGAAATGGTGTAGCAACTCATGTGAATTAGTGGGGGTGCGTCTTGAAAAACCTGACGGAGTTCACAAAAGCATCGTGCTCATCAATGCCTATGTTCACCCAGGAACCTGCACAACAAAAGAGGATTGGGCCTTTTTAGAGGAATAGAGAACGAACTTGGAGACTCGGTCATTATCTGTGGAGACCTTAATGCAAGATCGAAGTTATGGGACCAGCGGAACACCAACCCACAAGGACTCGCACTTGAAGGAATGATAGGGGAAATTCTTCTTAGCCCATTAACAACCACATCCCCAACTCGCCTTGGAACAAGACAAGAGGACAGTGACAGTGTGATCGACATCGCTCTAACATCTCCAAAATTCAGAGCAGAAATGAATGGAGAGACGCTTCCACACCAAGGCAGTGACCACCTCCAGGTAGTTTTCAGTCTACAGAAACTGTCAGATAAACCCTGTATGAAACCGCGTGATCCATTTCAGTATGAAACCAAAGAGACAACCGTCATCGAAAAATTAAGACGCAGAAGAAACAAAAGAACGGCACCGAACCGGATACAAACTATTCAGCCCCCATGGTGGAATACCGACACACAGAGAGCCTGGATAGAAAAACATGCGGCTGTCAAACTTTGGCAAAAAGAAAGAACAAAACCATCTCCAGACAAAGACATTGAAACAAAAATGAAAGAAAAAACTAAACAGTTTGAAGTCATTGCTCAAGAGGCCAAAAATGACAAGTGGAAACAGTTTTGCGAGGCACTCAGTTATGACACAACATTGACAGAGTTCTGGCAATTTTATCGTCGCATGGAAGGGAAAACGTGCACAGCAACAACCCCAGACATGTTAGACACTGACGGAACCAAGCTTAAGACAAACGAAGAAAAAGGATCCGCCCTGCTCAAACGTTTCTTAAAACCCATACCAAAACCAGGAAAGGACCATCGTCAGGTAAGCGGCTACCGGATCCTAACAATGCAAAACATTGCTGGAAAGCTCATGGAACGCATGATAGCCAGGAAACTTGCAAGTGATCTTGAACACAGGCACATTCTCCCTTCAAATCAAGGTGGTTACAGAACAGGCAAGTCCACATGGGAAAATGCAGCTGCTTTTGCATATGAGGTGTATGAAGGATTTCAAAGAAAAGAAGAAACACAAGCAGTAGCAATCGACCTTGAAGATGCCTACAATAAAGTCCAGTTTGCACACCTCATGGAGCTGTATGGAGTAAGTTTGACACTGACAAGATGGATAGCAGCAGCGTTTCAGGAAAGAACCGTCGTCCTACGCCTCGGAGATTGGATGTCTGTACCTTCTAAACTATCCATGGGACTGCCACAAGGGTCTCCGCTCTCTCCTGTCCTCTACAGTGTCTACACGAAGGGCCTTGCAGACTTAAACAACAATGGAATAGCTCGGGTGCTTACTCTTGCGGATGATGGCCTGGTCTTCAAAACTTCGAAAGATGCTCAGGAAAGAACTAAAGCCGTCCAGAAACAACTAAATAGTATTGCTCAATGGTGCAAAGACACAGGATCTTCCATCAATCCAGCGAAAGCCCAAACATTGCTGTGCACCCTCAACAACAGAACCGCGAGCAAATCACCACCACCTGTGTCATTCAACGGGATTCAGATCGAGAAAACCGAATGCCTACGCTACCTAGGAATACACTTCGACAGGATGCTGACCTTCAGAAAACATACGGAAAATACTGTTCTCAAATGCAAAAATGGCCTTTCAGTCTTAAAAGCAATGGCAACCAAAGGTATTGAACAACGCCACCTCTTCCTGCTATACCAATCACTCGTCCTCAGTGTGATCAACTATGGACTTGGGCTAACAACACCATCTCAAAGCAACCTCCTAAAATTAGAAAGAGTTCAAAATGAAGCTAGGAGGCTGATTCTTGGAACAACAAAAGACACGCCCACGGAAACCATGTGATACCTGCTTGACCTTCCTTCAGTGCAGGCCAGAAACAAGTTAGAACAGGTTAAGACCTACTTCAAAGCATTAGAAAACCCTCAAAACCCACTGCATGAAGCAGTCAAAGAACCAAAAGACAGCCGTCTAGGACGAGGAAGATCATGGATGGGGCAAGCAGAAGACACAATCCAGCTAGCATGCCGACTACAAGACCTGAAAGAAACAAAAGAATGGGAGAAAAACCCCGAAAACCTCAACCATCTATTCAACACAGCCAGTTCACCCACTCTGGGAAGACATTGTCGGGAATGGCCAGAGGGCAAAACTGATGCGGAAGTGAAGCTACTCATAGAAGAAAACAGTAAAGAAGAGGACATCATCATATACACAGATGGCTCAGTCACCAAAGACCAATCCGGTTGGGGATTCACTGTGAAACAAAATGGAAAAACAATTGGGGAAGAGAATGCTGCCTACAAAGTCACAACCTCCAGCCTAACGATGGAAGTTGAAGCTGTGACACATGCCCTCCAGTGGCTATCATCCATCCATACGCCCGGAAACCAACATGCCATGATTCAAACCGACTCAATGAACCTCATACAGAAAATTGAAAACGGAATGGGAAGCCCAGAGTGGCATAAGGCAATGCGCAACTTTCAGATTAAAAAACTCACATGGTCATACTGCCCGGGACATGCAGGTGTTAAGGGAAGTGCGAGCTGACAGACTTGCTGGTAACGCAACACCAACGAGCGGCCTACATCTAGGAAAATCGGAAATCCTCAGAAAAGTCAAAGAATATCAAAAAGAACAGGTACAAGGCCATCACACCACCGATCGCCTCAAAGAAATAAAAGCAGAGAGAGGGAGCGGCTGTAAGTCTAACATGAAAGGTAGAGCACGATGCTTTGCAAATCAAACAAATATCGGCATCATTTCCAAACCAACAGTGCGCAAATTTCTTCAAGACGGAACAGAGTCTCTGTGGGCTTTTCCAAATACAATAGACTGAGCAACACACTAGACGCCACGTTCTTGGCATCAGAGATCTTTTCCCATCCCTCTTGCAGCCAATCAGTGGCAGCCTCTGTGCGTGTGTGTATGTGTGTGTTTGTGTGTATGTATGGGTCTGTGTGTTTGAGTACGTTTGTGCATGCGCGAGGGTGTAAGTGTACACAAGTGTCAGGAGAGTTCTGTGCACGTGCGTATGTTTGTGTGTGTGTGTGTGAGGGGGAGGTGGGGGTGCCGGGGGGAGGGGGGAGGTAGAGGATGAGGTACGTGAGTGTATGCATGCCTACACTGTGGGAGCAACGGGATATTGGAACGTGCGGGTGTGTACATATATATCTTTGTATATATGTGTGTGGGGTTGGGGGTGGGGGATATGGGCGTATGTGTGTGTGCTTGTACAAGTAAGTGTTAATCTCTCTCTCTCTCTCTGTGTGTGTGTGTGTGTGTGTGTGTGTGTGTGTGTGTGTGTGTGTGTGTGTGTGTGCCGTGGAAGCTGCGATACGTAGCCTAGAAATGAGTGTGTGGAGGAGGGGGTAGAGGAGGTGCAGGGTAATGTGTGTGTGTGTTTGTGTGTGTGTGTGTGTGTGTGTGTGTGTGTGTGTTGGGGCTCATGTACGTTTATGTGTATTTGACTGCTTTCATATCTGTGAAACTGCATGTTTAGTGCATATCTGTTATGCATATGTGGGTGTATGTGTGAATTGTGTCTCCATGTTTGACATTTATTTGCTTATTTATCATCATTGTTGTCTTTTTATTATTATTATTATTATTATTATTATTAGTAGTAGTAGTAGTAGTAGTAGTAGTAGTAGTAGTAGTAGTAGTAGTAGTACTTTTTATATTATAATTATTTATTTATTTATCATTTATTTATGTACGCTTATAGATGACTTTTTTTTTCTCAAGGCCTGACTAAGCGCGTTGGGTTGCGCTGCTTGCTGGTCAGACATCTGCTTGGCAGATGTGGTGTAGCGTATATGGATTTGTCCGAACGCAGTGACGCCTCCTTGAGCTACTACAACTGAAACTGAAACTCTCTGGGGGTTTTTTTCTTCCAAAGTCCACACTAACAAGCAGAAAGCCATGTCCCTTTTCCTTTTCCAAGTCTTCCACCTCAGTCCTCAGAGAGCCCCTTTTGTCTTTCTCATCTCCAGAACCACAGCATCTGTACCTCATGAGTGCCTGCCAGAAAGAAGATGGATGGGAGAACACGAAGAGACAGGCAACGAACAAGAAGACAGCATTCCTAACCAGCAAGAGAAGAGAAGGAATTCCCTGCAAAATACCGGCAGCGTAGACACACGTGGTACGAGTCTCACCTCACTGTTCCGAGTATAAGGCCAACCTACCCTTGTAGTTTGCTGTGCTTACCACAGGTAAGCGGGCGGGGGGTACCTGGACGATGTCGTATGAACGAGCATAACAGCGCAAAGTTTAGCTTAGCGTTGAGTATTAATTTCTTAACTCTACGCTAATTCCACAGACTTTGGGTGGAACATTCTTAAAGCTAAACGAACTTGATTACCCCATGCGCTGGTCCAAGTCTGGGGACACACACAGTTACTGCCCCTTTTCGAGATGGGTGGAAATAGTATTGTAAAAGGACACCACTATAATCATCATAATATATGAAGAAGAAGGAGGAGGAGGAGGAAGAGGAGGAACAAGGGGAGGAGGAGGGGTAAGAGGAGGCAGAAATAGAGAGAGAGACAGAGACAGAGACGGGGAAACAGAGAGCTACATGAAGAACAGAACAGAACAGAGAGAGGGAGAGCGAGCGTGAGATAGAAACACTGTTCACAGTACTGACAAACAGTACGATTGCGATGCATGCCAGAGTCTGTGCTCTCCCTACCTCACACCAACAACCCCCCATCGACCCTACCCCCAAACCAAACCAAAACAAACAATACAACAGTACTTCCTCACCCATCCACCAAAATCAAACAAACAAACGAACAAAAAATCAACACTGAAAGAATACTACCACCCAACCACCCTCCAAAAACAAACAAACAGACAGACAACAAATCTCAAGGGACCGATACAATCATGCTAGCCAGCACACAGATGCATAATGTATATATGTCATCTGCTCTGAGGCCAAGCGGTCGTAAAACAATGAAAGCAAATGTCGTGAACACATAAATCAATAGAGCATGTAGGCTTCGCTCAGCAAACAAATAAAG